>PVLD010005041.1:0-117253 GCA_004027595.1 Dinomys branickii | reverse complement strand
AATAAAAACAACATCGAGATTTCATCTCACCCCAGTAAGACTGGCCAGTATGAAAAAGTCATCCAATAACAGATGCTGGCGAGGCTGTGGAGAAATAGGGACTCTATTACACTGCTGGTGGGAATGCAGACTGGTGCAACCACTGTGGAGAGCCGTTTGGAGATTTCTCTGCAAACTAGGTCTAGAGGTTCCATTCAAAGCAGCTATTCCTCTTCTGGGTATTTTCCCAGAAGATCTGAAAACATCATATCACTCTGACATATGTGCACCCATGTTTATAGCACCACAATTTGTAATAGCTAAAATGTGGAAGCAACCCAAGTGCCCATCCGCAAAAGACTGGATTAAAAAATTGTGGCATTTTTATATAATGGAATATTATTCAGCTATAAAGACAGTTTTGGGGACTTTGTAGGCAAGTGGACAAAACTGGAGTCCATACTCATAAGTGAAATAAATCAGCGATACATGTGCGGGCAACGTATTGTATCACTGGTGTAAGAACCCGAGGGTGGGAATATAAACTAAGAGACATGAAGGAAATCTGTTCTAAAACAAAGAACAGATGGGACGAAGGAAAGTAGAAAAGAAAAAGACAAAAATGTATGTATGTATTTATCAATATGCATATATGCAGGAGGGCTAACATGGTTCTACTATTGTATTATATCACTTAATGCTAAGCAATAATCGATGACGGGTTATTTGATCAATCTTGTATGTCTGTACGTGTTATCCTGAACACACACTTCGAAGATATCAATATGTAAAGCAGCAACTATTGGTGTTTTTTTTATGTTGTTGTTGTTGCTGTTGTTGATGTTTGCCTGTTTTGTTTTTTGTCTTTGGATTTTTGGTTTTTGTGTTTTTTCTGTTGTTGAGAGGATTAACTGTCTGACTAAATTTGCATGTCTGTATATGGGTTTATACATTTACACTTCGAAGATATCAATGGATAAAGCAATAACCACTGTTGAGACCATGTCACCTTGTCTATAGATTAGTTGTGATTGTACTATTTTTTATGCTAATTGGTGTCTGTCAATATGTTTTTGTACTTTTATTTTTTTTAAATAAATAAAATAAAGAAATAAATAAAAAGAAATTATAGAGTAGGTCATTTTCCTTGTGTTTCCGGGTTCAACCAGCCTGGCCAGCGCTGGGAAAGTTGTCCGCAGCAAAGTCGTGTAGCTTTACCTTCTGAGGTTACTGGATCCTCATGGTCTCTCTGGGTTTTCATGTGCTGGTGAGACCTGAGGTGCTGACAAAACCATGTTAGGGTTTAGGCTTCATTTTCCTTCGTAGAGACAAAGGATGTGTTAGCCCTCTCCAAATTCTTGTGAACTCCTTGGGATTTGGAAAGAGAATGCCTGATGTGTTAACTCCTGGAAACAAACTTGTATAGGTTTTCAGCTGAATTATCCAAAACAGAAACATTTAAACCTTTTGGGTTTACACCAAATTTTTTGTGTTTGCTTTTTAAAGTAAAGTGCTTGATGTGTATTCTCCATCTTCTGGAGAGATTGTCTACATGGCGTGTATAGGTCTGTACCTTTACACCTAAGAAACAGAATCTCCTTCTGTAACATTTAGTTTTATCATACTCATGAAGTCTGATCTCCGATGGGCTATGTCAGAGGCGCAAAATCTAGAATGTGTGGAGTCACTTCGGGGAGTGCATTTCATGTCTTGAAGCACTTTGGAAATGGTCCCAGAAAAACACAGACAGTCCCCTCTATCTTCAGAAGAATTTTATGTATACTTATGAAGATGATTCTGTATTCTAGTAAATCTTTTTAGGTATGGGCTAATTTGTGTCTCTTTATACTAATATTTTACACAATCTGTATATATTATATCAAACTTAAGAGAGGTACCATGTGACCTTAAATGTAACCTTTTTTAAAGAAAAACTGGGAGGTCAATAAAATTTAAACTGATTATCTGTGTTAAAAAGAAAAAATGATTAGATGCACCTGTGCAAGGAACAAGTTTCTAGTGTGTTCCTGAGGTCTAATGAGCAAAAGGCCATGCAGATTCACAACTTCAAGGGTCCAACATGCAGCCTGACATAAGTTAGAAAATTAGGAGCCAAGTGGGCATGGACGTGACCCACCAGGGATGTGCAGCTGACCAGCAAGGGGCCATGAGGACACACCCGTGCCAGGCAAGCCTCACGCAGCCTCAGACCCATCCTGGACAGACTCATGTCAATTTCCAGGCTTCAGAGAATAAGAACAGCACACATATATCTCAAATCCTTCCTTTTGTGTTATTAGCATTAAATCTAGGAATTAAGATTTTGGATAAGTTTTACTTTCCTTTGCATTTTCTGTACTTTTCTGATTTGCCGCAACAAATATACCTTTATTTAGTGACTTTTAAAAATAGGGTAAAATAGAAATTTTACTCAATGTGCAGTTTTCATGGTGGCTTGCCCAGATTCCGCATGGACACATTTGCCTGAGGCTCACTCCCCCGGCTTCCTTCCTGTTATTGAAAGACTTGATGACCGATCTGTGAAATGGACATGTTAACCTTTCCCTTCTCATTTGATACAGGGCTGTTTGCAAGGATTCATGAAATACTGCTGGGCAGATGGTTGATGTCTGGGAAGAAAGACAGATGGCCAGTGAAAAGGGGTCAAAGAATGAGACTTATCCAGATAACACTGACCAGCCCCCCAAAGTGAGATGTGCCTCTGTTACCTGGATAATTATACCACTCTCCTTAAAGGCTTCTACAAGAAAAGATCTGATTTTAAAGGCCCACGTGTAATTGTTATTATTATCACAGCTGCAGTTAGCATAAGGCCACAGAGTCTAGACTCACTGCCTTGGCATGATGTGATAGCAGAGTTCCCAGTAGCTGATGGTGAACAGAAACTGCAGTTTGTTATGAGAGGCCATTGTGAGCCATACTAACACCATCGAAATCCTCAGTCGCTGGGCTTGCCTTTAGTAAGCGTTTCTCCCCTGTTTCTTTTTGAGAACCAGCTTCTCAGTGAGAATTGTCATGACAACCTGGAGGGGGACACACTCTATAGCAAGCCCAGCAGGTCTGGGTGTCAGGATGAAAGCGAGCCTGTATGTGCTTGCTGAGAGCTCCCTTTATGAAATCACAATGGATTGTGAAGGTCACATGCAGCTTCATAAATGGACAGCTGTGTTCGGAGCTGGGCCACAGGGATGCTTCTCGGCCCTCGTGAGCTTCTGAGGATGGCCAGGCTCTGTCCTGGTGCCCACGTGGGGCTGTCATTACCCTATGTGGCTCAGAGTTGGCAGCCGCACTGGGGCACCACCTCCCGCCCTCACTGCCCAGTGGGTTGGAGGCTTAATTGAGGTTGACCACCAAAGTAACTCTGTGTGGAGACAGGAGTGTGGGAGAGGGCAGGCTGCTCATCACAAAGAGCTCTGAAGAGCTTTCCAAAAAGGCCACGTGGGCTATTCTGGGTCACACATTTCTGTGTGGTGTGGACCAGAGAGTACCTGCCACCAGGGCAGAAGGAGGGAGGGAGAGCCCAGGTGATGTCCTCTTGCTGGCCGGGTGGCCCTGCTAGAAGGCACACAGCTCACTGGACACTCTCTGGGCCCTTACCACCAGAAGATCCAAGTCCCAGAAGGTCAGCTTGTGCAGCAAGAAGAACGTCACCTCCGTCACCAGAGCAACTTAGATCTGGACCCCAGCCCTGCCGCTTCCACCCATGTCACAGAAGCTTCTGGAAGGTGCCTTCTCGGGGCACTCCCAGTTCCAAAGCTCCAGCCCTGAGACCCATCTCCCTCGCTGAATGCCCACCCTGCCCCATATCCATCTGGAAGTTCTGTTCTTGCCCTCAAATACCTTCCCAGCCTGCCCATTTCCTGTCATCTGCTCCATCGCCCTCTGAGCAGGCCACTTAATGGGGTCTGCAGCGGGGCCCCAAGCCCCGTCCTTCCCACAATGCTGCATTCTCCACACGACGGTGACTGTGTCCTGAGAACACAGTGCAGGCCACACTGCTCACCCACTCAAACTCCTCAGCTAGGGGGATGTGCTCAGCAGTGCTGTCCTAAATGCCTTGCAGATACCAACTCAGATACTATCCTAAATGCCTTGCAGATACCATTCAGTCCAACAGCAACCCTGTAAGTAAGGTATAGTATCATACCATTCCCATTTTACAGATGAGGAAACTGAGGTCAGGAGAGGTAAGGGTTCTTGCCCAAATCAGACCAGATGGAGCCTGGATTTGAGCCTACACAATGTGAGCTAAGTCCGCACACTTAGCCTCACACTGAATTGTTTCAGATCCCAACTCAGCTCCATAGGCTGATACCCTGGGGATTTGTGCAGACAGGCATGGCCTCGAATCCCCCTCTCACCTGGCACGGGACTGAATTCTCCTGTCTAGAGGCCACCTGGCCTGATCTGGAGGCTGCTCCTTCTTCGTCACAGTGGGTACACCTCTGGGGGTCCTTTTGTCTCCTTGGTTGTAGCTGCCTCCCACTTGGCAGGTAGGATGGGAGGACCGTCCGGGTGCTTCCTTTACTGCGGCTTGCGATGCAAAGTGCAGTGCTGCTCAAAGGCAAGCAGTGAAGGGAGCGGCCAGCGTCTTTGCAGCAATCGGAATGGGTGAATAGCGACGCAGAAGTGGCGCAGGTTGCACGTGGCCCAGATGACAGGTTGAAGACCCATCGATGCCAGGGCGGCAGCACCTGCCCGTCACCTGGAGAAGGCAGTGTGCTGCCAACAGGTGATGGCCAGTGGAGCGGAAGCAATGTTAGCATGGGAAGAACAGAACAAGGCAGGAAGATTTCAGAGGTGGGGACTGAGGTGGAACCAGCAGAAGGGTAGAGTATCCTAAATAATGCCCGGGTGGCAGGCTGGTGTCCTGGGACAGAAGGAAGAAGGTGCCACCCAGTACTCAGAAAGGGTGAGTCTGGCTCGAGGAAGAGCAATCCAGTCTTAAGGATTTCAAGGACACACCACTAATAGTAAGCATCACTAAATGGGAAATGCAGGGTGCTGAGGAAGAACACTCAGGGAATTCATCAGCATCTGAATGCTTCTCCTTGATGTGACCCGTCAGCTCACGTGTGAACAGGCCACGCAAACAGGGACCAGCATGCAGCACCCAGCACACTCCTCTTCTCTCTAAAATGGCAAAATGCTTTCACTCGATGGATTTTGTTACTCCAAAGTCAGCTGTGCTTCTTTGCCCAGAGTCACCAGGAATACAGAGGAGCTCCAAAAGGTGCGATGAAAACTGAAAACAACTCTAATGGTGGCCCCTGCCCCATGGGCAGGGCCAGACCGTGGGAAGAGCAGAGGGGACTACCAGGACGAGGTGGCCTCCCGCCTTGGACCACACGGCTGCTGCCCACCAAGGCAAGCCTGTCTTTGTGCTGCAGGACCAACTACATGTAATTCAGTGAAGGGAACTTCTAGAAACTTCATCCCGGGCCACTGTTGAAATGCAGTTGTAGCCAGCTGGCCCGAACCCCCCAGGAGATCCAGCTCTCACCCATATCTGTCTGACCAGGCTGTCCTCAGGGCTCAGCATCAACACACATGGTCCACTGATAGTACTGTAGTCCCCTGACCCAAGGTACAGCCTTCCGCAGTTCAGTTACCCATAGTTAACCAGAGTCCCAAAATCACAGTACAGGAAGACATTGGGGGGGGGTCACATTCATGTAACTCTTGTCAGAGCATATACTGATTATTGTTTTATTTTATTATTATGTCATTCATCTCTTACTATGCTTTGCTTACAGATTTAGCTTTAACGTAGATTTGTACAGATGAGTTTATGCAATGTTCAGTACCGTCTGCTTCCACTGGAGGTCTAGGATCCCACGAATCATATCCTCTGTACCATCACATTGTGCAGAAAATGTCAGGGACCTCAGGCTTGTGGCTCTGTGGTGGTCACTTTTGGGTGGCCTTCAACATGCGTTACCCTGACTGGGCCCAAGATGCTCATGTCTCAAATAATAAAGCCAAAACAGAAAGGCGGGCTTTTCAACACTTAAAAAAAAAAAAGATTTTTTTTTAAATTAAAGAAAATCACAAGCGTTAAACATGAAGTCTTATGTAGAGCTGTAACACAGACAGCAGGTCAAATCAGGCTTGGTGGCCCAGGCCTGTCACCTCAGTTGCTCTGTGAGGTGGAGGCAGGAGGTTCACAAGTTCAAATCCAGCCTTAACCACTGCGGGATACCACCTCTCAAAAAATACAGAAGGTTGGGGAGGTAGCTCAGTGGGAGAGCAATTGCCTAACATGCATGAGGCCCTTGGTTTGACTTCTGGTACTACAAAGAAAAAAGGAAATCAACCACGTAAGTTTAAAGACCACTGCTGGAGTGGGCTGGACAGGGCCAAGTGTACCCATTACTTTCCCCTCCTTGCCCTCGCCTCCCATACTAAAATCCCAGGGTCCCAGGAGCCCAATGCGATAACCCTTGAATGAGGTACTTATGCAAACAACCTACTAGCTGAGTGGTTCTCTCAGCTCCAGGTTCCCGCCTGAGAAATTGACCCCAGCAGGCCTAAAGCAGGGTAAGACTCTATCCATCTGCCTCAGGGGTGCAGCGGCATAGCCCCGGGTTGAAACAAAACAGCACTCACGGTTGTCAGCGCGCCCTAACCCCTTTGCGAGGCACGGGGCCCCCATGGGCTCTGTGGGCGCTCCTCTGCTTAAACACAGCACTTGTCTGCCTCACGCAGGGCCTGATAACTGAGTGCTTCCTCGGGGAAGCTGTGAGCCGGGCGTCAGCACAAAGTCACAGAGGGAACGGCCACCTCTAGCACACCACCCCACACATTCACAAACAAGACCGCCTTGCGGGGAAGAAGGTCAAATCTCTCAGCCCGCTTTCTCGTGTGTGAAGTGAAAATAATAATGTGGGCGCCCTAGGGCGCTTGTCTGGAGGAAATGAGTGTGTTCAGCTCACACACGCTCTGTTCTGCAGCCACCACCATTAGCACTCTCACCGGGCCTGTTTCCAAGCAGCTGTGCTCCCAGGGAAACACCACACACGCGGCCACAGAAACCCTATTCACCACACTCATCCAAATTGATGCTTGATATTTTGAGCATCAAATGACAGAGATAACCTGAGGTTCTACATGATAGGCTCTGCCTGGCCCAGGGCTTAATTTTGCTTTTAGCAGGCACTTAGCACCTACTCAAGGAGCAGATAGAGCATCTGCCCTGTGCCCTTGCAGTGCTGAGGATGGAACCCAGGACCTCACTTTTGCTAGGCAAGCTCTCTACCTCTGAGCCATACCACCAATATTCTGTCTTAATCCAGCCAGGATGAGCTGATTCAGAGCTTTTTGTCTCATGAACCTGGGCCATTCATTGCTCGGTCCCTCTTATGCACGAGGGTAGCTCCTAGGCTCCCCCCAGAAAGCCTAGCGCATTTGCCAGCCCCTCATCCTTGGCAGGCGCTGAACTGGAGCACTGGTCTTCCCAGCCCTTGAGGCCTCTCCTGTCTGCCCGCCTACTAGTGCTGTGACCTCATATCTTCATAAACAGCCCGTGGGGCCGTGGAAGTGACAGTTGGGCTCAGCTCTCTGCAACCCCTTCGGCCCTCCGTTGTGACTCAATTTCTGGCTGTCTTCGCAGCTCTGTGGCACTCTCAGTGGGGATTCCAAACTGTACTATGCAGTTTTCTTCCAGTTGTCTCAAGATGGTGTTTGGTTTAAGAAGTCTGCCATAATCTGCCATCTTGGTAGCAAGAGACTGTATATGCTTTTAGTGCTCATGTAGAATTATTAAAAATTATCATTCTCTATACTATATGTATGTCTCAGTCCATCTGAGGGTGATAGCAAAACAACATAGGCTAAGCCGGGTGTGGTGTGTGTGAGGTGGGAGGAACACTGTGAGTTTGAGGCCAGCCCGGACTATATAGTGAGATCCTGTCTCCAAAAACAAACAACAAAAATTATAGGCTAGTTGCTTATAAGTAGCAAATATTTGTTTTTTACTGCTTTGAAGCCTACAAGGCCCAAGATTGAGACCCCAGCCAATTCACTGCCTGGTAAGGGTCTGCTCCTCATGGATGATATATTCTGTGTGTCCTCAAATAGTGCAAGGGACTAGCTAGCTCCCTAGCCTCTGTCTGTCTCGCCCCTATCACTATCTGTGTCTCTCAGTCTCTGTCTCTGTCTCTGTCTCTGTCTCTGTCTCTGTCTCCCTCTCTCCTCTCCTCTCCTCTCCAGATCCTTCAAAGGTTTATTTATACAAACAGCACAGAAAGACCCCAGCCGCATGCAGATGCAACCCGGGCCACACTAGTCCTTCCGTCCTCACATTGGCAGACCGAGGAGCCGATTCCAGAGCCTTCGTGAGAGCCTTTTGGAATCTGAGCTGGAGCCGGAGCTAAATGAACTGCAGCCACAGTCACAGTTTTGAGCCTTGGCCCTAGCTCCAGCCAGCAGAGCCTCAGAGCCTCGGCAGTGCCGGCACAAGCACACTCCCAAGCTGGGGGTGGTGAGGTAGGCAGGCAAGTTGACTGAACCTACCGCTGACACCATCTGGGATGCTGGGTCAAACTTCCCTGGGCTTCATGAAGGACTCAATAGCTTCCTCACGGCCACTCATGGCCTTGGTGTGATGGCCTTGATGTTGTGTTGGTGGTCTGTGTCTTCTACAGGTTCTTGTTGAAATGAAGTGCCATTTCCCTCAGGAACTTAAATTCTGCCTCCTTAACAGATTCATCTCTTGGTGATCAGAGTTTTAATGCCATCTCTGTGCCACTTGGCGGACTATGGAGTCACACTCAGATAAACCTGTTGTAAAGGAAAATAGCAACTTAACCCTCAGCTCCCCCAAGATCTCTGGGCCTGTTCATGAGGGCTCGTTTTCATGACCTAATCACATCCTAAAGCTCCATCTCCAAACAATATCACTTTGAAGTATTTCAGCAGGAACCGAGGGGAGGACACAAACATTGAGACCTTAGGGTTATCCTCTAATGGCTTAAAGAAGGTGTACATGGGCTGCCTGGGGAAAATGAAGCTCCATGTCTTCTGGGCTAGTCTCGGACCACAGGAGGCAGAAAGGTAGAAGGTGAGGGGGGTGTCCAGTCAGGGACGTGGGTGGCACACTGTCATAGACCAAAGAGTCAAAGCCAAGAGGGCACAGCATCTGGAGTTTCCTGTATAGCTTCTTTCACAAGACACTTCCCCCAGAAAGTTTATAAACTAGTTAGATTGAAAACTTCCCCCCAAAATAATACAGTCTGGACACAAACCAGCAGGCAACATGGCAGCGTGCTGGAGACTTGCC
Source organism: Dinomys branickii (assembly GCA_004027595.1). Lineage (NCBI taxonomy): Eukaryota > Metazoa > Chordata > Mammalia > Rodentia > Dinomyidae > Dinomys > Dinomys branickii. The sequence continues at coordinate 107,973 of PVLD010005041.1, read as the reverse complement.
ACCCTTGGATTCCAGGGAAGTCTGAGGCGGAGAAGGTGATTCCTGTCGCGTCTTTGCCACCTTCACTTTCATTCATTTGACCCACCAGGTTTCTGAAAAAGATTTCCTACCATTTTGGAACGCGAGGAGCTTTTCCACCATCAAATACGTCAGCAAACCACTCAGACTTCGGTTCAATTGCTCCATATTTACGGTAAGCACGCTGAGGTTCCTGGAAATAAGAACACTTTCCTAGAGTCATAAAAATGATTTGCAAAACCAGGACAGAAACTGTTCTAACCCAGTTCCACTTTCCACTGACCCACACTTTGTCCTTAGAAGATACACATAGGGGTGGCAGGGACCCAACGCATGGCATAGTTCTTCTGATTCACTGTGTGACAGTGACTAGTCATGTCACACTGGTTTCAGTTTTCTTTTCTGGAAATGAAATGGGGCAGATGAAGAGCTTTAGGTTTTGTGGGAAGCCCTTGGGAAAATCTCCCAGTGAGCCCTGAGTCACCCTGACACTATCTCACAATGATTTGGCCTTCTTTAAGGAAAACAATAATATCAACAAACCGAGGTTACTGGTCCGTTTCAAGGGAGGAGCTACATCTCTCCATCAAGGGAACAGAAAAAGAATGTTGGCAAATTCTCTACAGAGAGGCCCCTTACTCATGCTTTAGAATCATTCGTTTTTGCTCTTTTGACCGTATCTCTGTCTGACTTAGAAATAAATTTATCCACTTGACTGAATAAGATAAAAACTTATGATGAGATAGTAGCTGGGCCCTACAATTTCTGCCCTGAAGGAAGATCACAGTCTGGCATTCACCCCCCTGCACACACACCCCTCATCTTTCCCTCACTGGAATGTGCCTGGCTGGCCTTGCAAAGAGGGGACTAAGATGTGCCAGCACATCCACTGAACCAAAGCATCATCATACAGAAGGCACATATGTCAGACTCTAAAACACACCTGGTTGGGTTGGCTGACTCCAGGCTCCACAGATAGACACTCCATCAACAGAGGAAAGAACACCACCACAGCTCCCAAGACAGACATACGTGTGAAGAACTAGAAAGAAAGCCCTCTCCAACGTTGCTCATAAATCTAGAATTAATCAGCATGGCCACACAGGAGCTGATGACCAGTCCTCTGCTCCCTAGGATCTGCCCTAAATTTCGGTCACAATTCTCTTAAACTCAAAGCTGAGGAAAGAGTGTGAGCTTTGCGTTCAGATCTTGGCTCTTGCACTCACAGTTGTGTGCTTTAATGTTTCTGAGCCTCAGTTTCCTCTCATTATTAAGGATAATAATGTCTTTCTTATTTATATGAAGAGTAAAAGAAGAGTGCTAGGCATGGGGTTTTCACAGCGTAGGAAGCCTTTGTTTCTGGTTTAGAGACAGCAGCCCCTATGGGTCTTGTCACGGACTTGCTCTCAGGTAGGGCTTTGCATGCACAAATATGCTCTCATGGCACTTTTGGCTATAGTGATCTTGCCTTATTCATGGACTCATTTCATGTGGTTTCATGACCAGTCCTCTGCTCCCTAGGGTCTGCCCTTACCTGTGATCCAAAAATAGTATTATTTGCCTTGATGTTTTCCATAAAGATAGATTATATTCATGTAAGTTTATTACAGTCATAATTGTAATTTTATTATAGTTATAAATGTTCCATTTTATTATTATTATTGGTTGTTGGTCCTCTGTCCTAGGTAGGCATGTACAGGAAAAGACAGTGTACACAGAGAGTCCCATTCACAACTGTTAACAACTGCTTTTTCAGCTTTGCAGCAGTGTGAAAGCACATCCACGCTACATGCCATTTCTCACCCTCAGTATGGTATTCAATGAATAACATGAGACAGCCGACACCTTATTATAAATTAGGCTTTCATACAACTTTTGTTTAGTGTAAGCATTCTGGCTAAGAGACAATGCCTGGTAGGTTAGGTATATTAAATGCCAACTCAGAGTATGAGCTTTCCTCCTATAACTTGGTTATCTCAATGCAACTGCACTGTAAGTCATCAGCACCTGCCCAGGTCTCCTTGCACCTGCACCTGTGCTATCCATGGCACCAGGCCCTGACTATGGGTACACATCCCGCACAGGTGAAGAGTGACTACTGTCTTTACAATTTTGAGTGACGTTTTAAGACTGAATGGGCCTCAGAAGAGCAGAGGAAGTCTTTCTCATTGGCAAATTTTTTCGTAAAGACCTCTGTTCCTATTTTGTTATCATTCCTATTTGCTGCTCTTGACAATATTTGTCTATAACTTGGCAAAAATCTTATGCCTTGGATTGAGCAAAAGTCTTATCACTTTGATTGGACAAAATAAACTTATTAGATTTTTATTAGATTTTACTAGGGTCCTACAATTTCTGCCCTGGGAAGAAGGAAGGTCATACATACACATTTATTCTCTCTCTCTCTCTCTCTCTCTCTCTGTGTGTGTGTGTGTGTGTGTGTGTGTGTGTGTGTGTGTAATAGGCCTGTCTTTGCACAGATGGGGACAACATGTACCAGCAAATTCAGTGTGTCTGCCCTTCTGCCCTTATCACCACAGAGTAAGCACCACCCAGTCTAGGTCTGCTCAGATCAAAGCCTAATAAGAACTATGTCAGAATGTACCTAGATCACCAGGAAAGATGTCAGCCCATGATTACTAGTTATCACTTTGGCACTGCCAGCACATCTTACTTAGAAGAGACCATGGGCTGGGGATTTAGCTGAGCAGCAATGCACCTGCCTGGCAAGCACAAGGTCCTGAGTTTGATTCCCAGTACAATAGAAAGAAGAGACCTCTACCAGGGGAATAGGACAAACACACTTTTTAATGGGGGTAAAACAGCCATAGAAAGATGTTAGAAGTGCCGTTTCCTGGAAATCACCAGGTATAAGTGAGATGCTAAACAAAGCTGTAGCCTTCCCAAATCAGAAAGTTCTGGGTTCGAATCCTAGCTCCTCCACCTACCTACTAGATCTATGATACAATATAAAGAAAATTACTTCTCTAAGTAGAGGCGTGTAAAAATGCAGGTATTTTTTGTGTTGTTGTGCTGTAAAATAAAAGGAGATCATGTTGGGTAAATACTGGGCAGTATCTGGCACATACTAGATGCTCAGTAACTACTAGTTTGCTTTTCTGTGGGCAGAACAATGTAGGCTGCTTCCTTCTTGCAGTCTTTGGACCTCTTCATCATGGTAACTTCTCCAGATCCTCCAATCTTGCCTTTGCTTTTCTTTCAAAGATAGTTCAGTTAACAGCTAAGCATCAGTTCCCTGAGGCCACTCAGGGCTGAGGCTGAGGCAGGATTCCACCTCCCCAAACCCATTTCAGTCCCTAAGAAACCTAGGTGAACGCACTGCAACCACCAGCACAGGATGAATGGGATGCCTTTAAATATCTTTCTCCCTGGGAATCTTCTAGAAGAGCACCTAGAAAACTAGTGACGTGAAAGTCCTTTTCAAAATTGTTAGAGAATCTTATCTGCTTTTATGCTTAACTGCAAGACTTTAACTTATAACATCCAAATCCATGGATGAGTTGCTCATTTCCTGTGATGAAGTGGTAAGTTGTAATATCAACAGGTTTATGAAGTCCCTGGAGCTCCCAAGCACCATGTTAGACAAATCCATACCACATGAAGCTTATAGCCTGGTGGGTGTCTCAGTCTGCTGTGTGCTGCTGTAAAAGAATGCCTGAAGTGGGTAATGCGTAAAAGACAAAAGCATATTGGTTCCAAGTTCTGGACACTGAGAAGTCTAAGACTGAAGGGCCACATCTGGTGAGGACTTCGTTGGGTCATAACATGGGGAAAGCACCATAGGGTGAGAAAGCAGGAAATCACACCTGCAGTCTGAAGTCACATTATCATCAGCCTGAATCTATTCAAGAGGGTGGGGCCTTCATAACCTAAACACCTCTATTAGGCCCCACCTCCCAGCATTGTGGATTACCTTTCCAACACATGCTTTTTGAGGGATACATTCAAGCCATAACAGTAGGGAAATGGACCTTCTGTGTGAGAAAATGAAAAATGGATCACAGAGAAAACCACTGGATGGTAAACAGAAAGCCTGATGGGAAACTGACCTGTGCCCTCCAGGACTGAGAACTGGAGGAAATCCAATTGCTGAGGCAAACTATAAATCAACACAGGATGCAGAAGGGCATAGAGAAAGTCTGCTTAAAGAGAGAGAATGGCTCCAAGGCCAGGAGACTTTACTGCAATCCGATTGAAAGCACAATATTCATATCTAAGGAAAGAACAAGTCAATGTGTGTGGTGCAAGTGGGTTCCCAGAGGAAGCCTAGGAAAAGTGAGAAGCAGAAGGACAGGCCTGCTAACCACAAAGACAGTGGCCCCCAAGGCCTGCTGCTCAGTGGATACTGAATTACCCCTTGGGGTGCAAGACCAAGCAGAACTTCTATTACATCTTTGTTTGCTTTACAACGTGCAAAATGTATTATCCCATTAGAACACACTTTGTAATAATTTAGTAGACTTATTGGGTGTTTATGCTTGTCTTGGTTACTTTTCTCTCATTGCTAAGACAAAACACTAACACCCAAAATGAAGGAAGGAAAGGTTTACTTAGCTTACAATTTGTGGAGGTTTCAGTCCATACTTGGCTGGCTCAGAGGCAGAGTGGCACATGGCAGAGGGCAAACTGTTCACGGCAGCAAACAACCAGCAAATGTGTGGAATCACAGGCAAACAGCCTCTTTCTCTCCTTTACCTTGTAAACAGCCTGCCCCCACCCAGGGGGCATGTAGCTCTCATATAATCTTTATGCCCTCCTCTTCCACAGGCTCAGGATGTATACAAAGTAAGCACCCTGGCTTCCTGCTGAATCACCCAGTTAAACCTCCAGACTCCCCAAGTTGACACAATGTATCAACCATAACAATGCTTAAAATGTTTTTTCCAATGAGGCACATAATACAACTGATCTGGACATGATGAGCTGAACTGTGTGCCCTGGAAATTCATATGTTGAGGTCCTCACCCCTGATTCCTCAGAATATGGCTGTACTTGGAGACAGATCATTAAAGTAGCAATTAAGAGAAAATAAGGTCATTAGCCCAGGCCTTAATCCACTGGGATGGTGTCCTTATGGAAGAGATTAAGACAAAGAAACAGAAGAAGAAAGACCAGCTGAAGACAAAGGGGGCATACTGCCATCTACAAGCCAAGGAGAGAGGTCTTGGCGGACACAACACTGTCAGCACTTTGACCTCAGCCTCCAGAACTTTAAGAATATTAATTTCTGTAGTCCAAGCCCCTGGTCTGAGGTGCTGTGTCTTGGTAACCCTAAGAAAGCAACACAACAAGCCTCATTCGAACCCCTGCTAGGAGAAAGCACATCTCTCCCATCTCATTCAAAGCCCTTCTTCATATTGCCCTAGGGGTCCTCTTGCTCACTATCCATGTACCCCATGGTGGAGCCCCTCATAAACTAAAGGCAGTGTACGTGGAAGTGACTGCCTTGCCTTGTCCCAGCTACTCCCTGTGCAGACTTCTTGCCATCCGTCATCCTTCTCTCATCACACTTGCCTGTAAAGACTGAGCCATCAGGGTCAGGGATACAGCTCAGTGGCACAGTGCCTGCCTGGCAAGGAGGAGGTCCTGAGTTCAACTTCCAGTACAAAAAAAAAAAAAGACGAGCCATATGTATGTCAGTCGTTTGTCCAATATCTCTAGTTAAATTGGTACTGGCTAGCTTTCCATCACTATAAAAATAAAAGACTGAAAGGCCTAAGATGTTCAACTTATAAAGAGAAAAGGGCCATTTGGGAGGTTTTACTCCGTGAGTAGTTGGCCCACTTGCCTGGCAGCTATGACAGCATATCATGGTGGGAATGTGTGACGCTGAAGCAAAAGTCCTCCACTCGTGGCTGGGAAGCAAGTGCAGGAAAGGAAGAGGAAGGGGTTGGGCAGCTCTAGCTCCTTGCAGGGAGCACCTCCAATAACCTAAAGTCCTCCCATTAAGCCCTCATCTGAGAGGTTCAAACACCTCCTAGTAGCACCACCTAGGAGACTCAGCCTTTATCACATGGACTTCCGGGAGACAGCCCATATCCAAGCCACAGCAGGGACTAAGTTAAGAAGAGTGCCAAGGCCAGTCATGGTGCCACCCTCCTGCGATCCCCGCACTCTGGGAGGTTGAGACAAGAGGATCTCGAGTTCTAGCCCAGCACAGACAATTTAGCTACTTAGTGGTGCTGACTCAAAATTTAAAAATAAAAATCAAAAAGGGCTGGAATATAGCTCAGAGCAAAGGCCTAGGTTCAGTCCTCAGTATCACAAAAAGATGTCAAAATCCATCCCTAATTATTCAATGTAGAACCTTAGTAAGCACAGATTCTAAAGGCCCATGAAATGATGTCATGACTTTTTTTTTTTAACCAATTCTCCCTCTTCTATAGAATGCCTGATAATAGTCCAAAAAATGGTGAAGATTCAGTAGCCAATGTGAATGTCTTCCTTTCGCCTAGGTTTTATTCTCTCTTCACCTCTAGCTCTTGGCTGGAGTTAAATCTGTCATGCTACTATAGCCCAAATTTTGTGATTACTTTGTTAGTACACATTGTGGTTCATGTCTGGATGTTCCTTCAAAACCTTATGCAGTTACGGGGAGCATGGCTTTTTAGAGGTCGCCGAATCTAGAGTTGTGATTGATTCATGGTACAGTGCTGGGCTTAGGGTGTGAATGCTACACCCGCTTGAGGATGGACGGCCTGCATACAATTTGAGGGACAGGCAGAGGATTGCCCTTACTCTCTCTTTCTCTCTGTCTCTCTCATTACTTTTTCTGTCTTCCATTGCCCTGGACGGTTGCCCCTCTGCCACACCGCCCTGCCCTGGAGCCAGCAGATTATGGACTGAAACCTCCACAAACTGTGAGCCAAATGAACCTTTCCTCCTCTAACTTTGGGTGTTGGGTATTTTGTCTCAGCAATGAGAGAAAAGTAACCAAGACAGTCCACAATCAAAAATTTTCAAGTGCTACAAAATGTCTGCTCTAAATCAGGGCCAAAGGTTTGAAAAACAAACCATTTTAAGGAAGTTTTAAGTCTTGCCACCCTACACAAGCCTATTTCGCTTGATGTAAAGGGTAGCGTGCATCTGTGAAGTATTTCCTTAGTTGCTGACACACACTTTATTTTTTGCCAAAATGAAGCAAAAGGTATTTTGGTTCTGAGATTGCTGCACAAAATGCACAAACTCAGAAAGTAAGAAATAATACTGATCTCATGAAAGACAGTTGTCTTAGTTACTTTTCTCATTGCTGAGACAAAAATACCCAACCCCCAAAGTTAAAAGAGGAATGGTTTATTTAGCTCACAGTTTGTAGAGGTTTCAGTCCATAGTTAACTGGCTCCAAGGCAGGGTGGCTTCGCAGAGGGGCGTCACAGAGGAGAAACAGTCCATGGCAGGCCGAGGGTAGCAAAGCAGAAGACAGCAAGCAGTGAAGAAGTGAAACAGCAAGAGACAACAGCATCCCTCTTTCAATCCCTTATATTCTATTCAGGCTACCTGCTCATAGGGCTGTTAGTACTCATTCCCTGGCTGGGGCACCCTTAACCCTAGCATTGCAAAATCAATAAATCCCAGCATCACATCTTTAATTCCAGCATCACACACTCTAGATCCAGCCACCTCCAAAAAGTTCCACCTATGACTACATGAGGCTTTGGGGGGACATCCAGACACAAGCCATCACAACAGTGGACACTCTTGTGAAGACTACTCCCTCACTGGGCTTGTGTGGACTGTCAGGCCAGATATTTAAGTTCTTTGGTCTTAGTTACCTCACTCATAAGATGGGACTGAAGACAGCTCCCACCTGGTGTGAAGACTGAAAGGGGTAACATCAGTAAGCAGCGTATGTGGTACACAGGTAAAGCTCAAGAACAGTAGAGAAAGTTACAGTTTCAGGACAGGAAGGCATAAGCTTCTCATTTGTTTCATTAATACCCTGTGGCAAACGGAGGCTCTGTTTCATAATGAAGGGAGACAATCGCAGCTGATTTTTCACTGATGGGGAAGAATTGTGGTTTCTTTTCCCATCACAAAGCTATGGGTTGGTCAGAGGAAATAATGGGGAAGATTTCAGCAAATACTAACCCAGGATCTCTGAATAAAATTTGCAAAAACGATTGATTTTCTTCCCAAGGGCTGGAAGTGGTGTGGGCAGTTGGGCAATAAAGGAACAACAGCAATTTTCTGCTCCATTTCTAGAAGAAAAAAGTATGATGGCAGAAAACAATACCAAGTGGAAAGCTTTATTTCCTTCCGCAGGGGGAGAAAAATACATCTATTTATTAAGTCTTTAAAATCTGTAACCGCGGATTACAGCAAGGCGAGGCTACGAGAAGGAAGCTGGGTTGGGTAGAGCCAACCTTCTGTGGCCACTGATTGGAAAGAGCATTCCTGTCTGGGGGAACAGGAGCCCAGTGGCTAGGAAGACCCAGAGGAAAGAAGGGCTGTCACATATATGGGAAGTGCTGACAAGGCCCATGCTTTCCCTCAAGACTGGCAAGCTCCTGGGCAGGAAAGACTGATAGAACAGGGAACAGCAGGGAATAGCCCACTCCCTCACAGACTGTGCCCCTTGCCAGCCCGGGGTGGCCCCTAGTGATGAACAGTCATTGACCTTGTGCCAGGAGGACTGGAATCCACTTGGTCCCCACATCAATAGCACTTAAGCAACTACGTTTGTAATCTTATTGGTTGACTGTAATGTTGTCCCACCTTGCCCACCCTTGTAATTTCTCATTTATTCCCACCTCAGACCCACTTCACCTCATGGTTATGCTCTATAAAAATCCCTTGAAAGGGCAGGGACCTCGGCAAGCCACTTAGGACCCCTTCCATCTCTCTCAGACAGAAGCTTTCTTTCCCCAATAATGAGATTCTGCTCTTAACCTCTGTTGTTCTACAATTTATTCTTTGATTTTAGAGAACATGAACTTGTACAGCATGTCTAGAAAGTTGAGAATTTCTTTCCCTTATATCACAATTAGAACAAAAAGGTGGCAAAGGGCAATTTACTCGCTCTTCTGGGTGCTGGGACAACCATCTTCTCCTAGTCTTAAAAATCAGAACTTTAGGTTCTTAGGTATTCAGACACCAGCACTTACACCAGTGCCCCCAAGCCCCCTGCCTGCTAGCTTCTTAGCCTTTGTCCTGGTACCTGGCTGACAGTTACACCATTGGCTGCCCTGGTTTTCTAGAATTTGGACTCAGACTGAATTACATTCTCTAGCTTATAGATACCCTGTTATAGGCCTTCTTGGCATCCATGATCATGTAGACCAACATACATGCATGAACTTGAAGACATATATATACATATAGATGAGAAAATCCCTTGAGATGAGTGGAAATGAAAGCATAACACCAAAACTTAGAGACGCAGCTAGAGTAGAACTTAAAAGAAAATTAGTTTAAACGCCTATTTTTAAAAAACAAAGATCTCAGACCAATCATCTAACATTCCATCTTAAGGTAGAAAGAAAAAAGAGCAAACTAAACCTAAAATCCATCGGAAGGGAGGAAGTCATAAAGATTAAGCAAAAAATAAATGAGATCAAAAGGAAAATGATAGAGAAAAATTAGCAAAGCCAATATAAATAAAACCAAAAGATCACCAAAATTGCTGAAGTATTTCTTTGGACTGACGAAGAAAAAAAAGAGAGAAGGCTCAATTACCGACATCAGGTGTGAAAGGAGGCTGTTGGTACTGACCTTCAAGAAATAAAAGGAATTTAAGGAAATACAATAACAATTATATACCAACAAATTAGGTAAACTAGAGGAAATGAATAAATTTTCAGAAACACAAACTACTGAAACTGATTCAAACAGAAAGAGAAAAGCTATAATAAATAAAAATATAATTTAAAAACTTTCCACAAAATAAGAGGCCATGAATAGATGGTTTAACTGATGAAGCCTACCAAGCATTTCAAGGATTAATGTCAATCCTTCAGTTACTCTTCCAAAAAAAATAAGGCAGGAACTTAATTCCTCCAGTGCATTCTCCCTCATTGGGACAGAATATAAATTCCTCACCAGGGTGCCACAGGCCTTTCATTAAGGCCTTTGCAGGCTCACTCACCCCCAGCCAGGGCAGTGAACCCACAAGATGAGCTCTAATCCCGAGAACACAGCACACTCTCCTCTTACCTCATGCCCTTCACACCAGCTCTTTCTCCTGTCTCCCTTTCCTCTTCCCTTCCCTGGTTCCTATCCTTCCAGCCTTAACGCAGCCCCTCCTCAGTCCTTCCAGCCCCTCCTCAGGACACTTCCTGGACCTCCCTTGAGTTTGGTGTGTTCTCTCGGGCACCTGCACCTTGGGCCCACATACCTGAAATGCTTCCAGCTGGAGGGGAGTTGCTTTCCAGTCCTGGGTGATAGGAACTGTGATTCCAGTGGCTGGCACGGGGCCTCTTCAGGGCCACATCAACATTTGCTGAATAAATGAGCTCAGGATAAGGAGAGGCACTCCTAACTTACCAATATATCTAGTGCTAATTTTGATCATTTCCCAGGCCTCGTGAGTACTCTCCCTGGGTAGAGACAATATTAGTAACAGATAAGCCTTTCTCAAGGGATAAAAAAGAGCCATGCCATTTCAGGTGTGCTTACAGAGTAAGCCCCTGGCTGTCTGCGTATACCTGTCCCCTTGGGTCCCCTCCTGACCTCCCAGGGACACATCATGCCCCCAGCGGCCTTGCCTGAGGCCACGTGTTGGTGCTGGAGAGGCCAGGGGCAGCGGATAAGGCTCCAGTTCCAGTGAGGAGAAACAGGAGTGGGGGCAACGCCACTTCCCGAAACCTCTAATTAGACCAAGAAAGCCAGGCCATCAGTCAGTGTTCCAGGCTTCAGTGCTGCGCTCAAGGTGACCAAGGAGCTCAGAGAAAGGGGAGTTGGACAGGAGAGAGAGTGCGCCCTGCCGGATGAGCTGGAAAAGGCTTGTGGGTGAAAGCGAACAAAGGGTATTGGAGAACAACAAGGAAGGAAGTGATGGGGGAGATGAGGTCCATCGGGTGGGCTTGGAGAACTGTGCCAATGAGCTTAATGTCTTTCCTGTAGTCAGATGGGACCCATTAAATATTTTTGATCTGAGGAGAAAGGGATGTGCATGCCTGGTGGCATTTGACATAAAGACGAATCAGGCAGGCCTATGTAGAGAGGTTCCAGTGGAGGGAAGGAGCCCGGGGCTCCAGTCACCTGGCTGTTGGCCAGTGGCAGGAGAAAGTGAGGCTAAGGAACTTTCTTGTGTCTTACCCATGGCTGATGCAAGTAACACAGCCAGGGAGACGTTACATCGTAAAGCTCCAAGTACAGTGTCCTATGTACACTGCGGCAGGAAGTAGGGTCCCCAAATTCCGGCAGCCCCACGCCATGGCGTTGGTGGTTCCAGGCCACATGGTTGATCTAGTGGGCTGCTCTGCCTGCTGCCTTCTGCCTTCCCTGTAGGCTTTGCACATTGCTAAAAGTTTTACCTCTCTGCTTCGCCAATCCTATCTGCTGCTCCACCCCCACAGCTGCACCAGACAGAGCTCTCTGACTGCTACAAACTTCTGCCTAGCCCACGAGGGTTTCCATTCTTTTTAATGGGATCTCTCAGGCTGGCCTTAAACTCACTATATAGCCCAGACGGAGTTCAACTTGAGGTGATCGTCCTGCCTCAGCCTGCCAAGGGCTGGGACATGGGTGTATGCCGCCACACTGAGCTCACATGGGTTTCCTTTGGAATCTGTGGACACTGCTGTGATCCCATAACTTTCGTTCTTCATTCCTGAAAAATCAGTGCCACATGGACACTCTGGTCTCCCCCTGGTGGGAGCTGCACCTGGGTCCTCTAGAACCATGGATGCAGCCTCAGAGCAGTTTGCTGGGTAGAAGGGAAATGAAGTAGGGGGTGGCCCGGGGCAGCAAGACAGTGGAGTACAGCCTGGGCCTGTTCTTTCAGACAATTCTATCCTTCCAGGCCTCAGAGCTCACAGTGAGAAGGGAAATCTCAGCAACCTCTGAGACATCTTCTAGACCTCTTTCCCTCTCATTGTCCTAATGCACAGCATTAGATGTCTTTGAAACTTTGCTGATCTCTTTAGTAAGGGGTTTTGAGGCCTCACCCTTCCATGGTTTTTCTTCACCATTTTCCTGGGCAGAATATCCTGGGCAGTATATATATATATATATATATATATATATATATATATATACTTTCTTTTTTTTTTTTTTGCAGTACTGGGGATCGAACTCAGGACCTTGTGCTTGCCAGGAAGGTGCTTATGCACTGAGCTATGTCTCTAGCCCCCTTTTCAATTATATTATTTGCTTCTAGATATTACTTCAGTTAAAAGTAACCAAGCAGGGGCTGGGGATATAGCTCAGTGGAATAAGCGCCTGCCTAGCAAACACAGTGGTCCTGAGTTCGATCCCCAGTACCGCCAAAAAAAAAAAAAAAGTAACCAAGCAGGAAACTGAATGCTTTGTTGACTAGATATTTCTCCCACCAGATATCTCAGCTTATCACTTTTAAATCTGACCTTTGATGCATGTCTAAGGCAGGGATTCAGTGCAGCCCTATTCTTTGCAAAAGTCTGACACATGGCCTTTCCTGCACTTTCCAATACAATACTGCTCCTTTCCATGAGCATTCCAGTCATGACCAGTTATCCAGTTTCTTAGTTGTTCTAGATCTTCCCAGTTTCTGTTTGTTTTGTTTCCTACTGATTGCTCACTGACACAGGAGATTAGGGGGTTGCAAAGCTGGCTGGGGAAGTAGGCCTGACCTGTCAATTACAGGGTCCTAGAACACACACAGAGCAGTTCCCAAGCCCTGCACGTGGGTGGACCTCTCCTGAGAACCAGAGCACGTTTTCAGTAGGATGGCTTAGACCTGACATCAGCCTGAAGCTCAGGATCTCCACACTGCCCCTCAGGACCCGTATGTAGAAGTTCTTGTGGATTTCCTTGAGATCTGGACAGTATAAAAGATCAGGGAGACCACAAAGAGCTTGCTATCATGACTTTCCTCGGAACAGCCTGCCCTGCTTTCCCCAGCGCGTTCCTTGATCTTGCTTTTTCCTCTCTTACTCGGCCCACGCTCACTCTGCAGAGCCCGTTTCCTTCTTTACTTTTACTTTTTCAAATAAGTTTTGCCACTGCTTTTTGCTGACTTCACTCAATTCTTTGTTCGAGAGGAGAAGAACCTGGAATCTAACTCCAGGAGAACCAGGTAACCCAGGGCCCCGTAACATTTGTTTGGCGAGCTACTTTTAGAAGGAGCCACCCGAGGACATCAGCGGTCACCTATAACAAAAGCTCCACGTGCAGCATTCTCAGAACGATCTGCCTGCCCCTCACACTCTTGCTCTGCAGGTTCCCCAGTTTGAAAGCCACTTGCACAGTTTCAGGAATTCACTATGTGCAACATCCCCCCTTCCTCTCAGTACCAACTTTCTCTGAGTCCGTTTTCTGCTGCTTATTACACAAGACCACAGACTGGGTAAGTTACGAAGACGAGAGGTTTACCTTGGCGCATGGTTCTGGTCCAAGGACAAAGGGCCACATCTGGGAGCGACTTTCTTGCTAGCAGACTCCCACGTGACTCGGCTTCACAGGGCAAAAGTCAGGAAGACAGTGCGTGTGCACGGGCCTGCCATCTAAGAAGGGTCAGATGAGGTCATCAAGGTGAAGACCCCGCATGTAACCTGACTCACCTCCTGAAGGCCTTCCCTCTAAACACCACTGATGGACTGTTTCTCCCCTTTTCATAATAAAGGGGATTAAATTTCAACACATGACCCCTTGGAGAACACATTCAAACCACACCCAAACTGTAGTACCTCTGCAGCTAAGAGGAAGCAGGGAGCCGGGACAGAGCTGAGTCTGACTCCAGGCACCTCTTCCTTCCCATTAGTGTCTCTACTAAAAACTGACATATTTCTGCTCATGTTTAGTAGCTCCTAACATCTCCAATCTGTTGTGTACACCTATTAACTTAACTTAGCGGGGTTAAGGAGTGTTACTTACTGAAGGCCCGCTCCTTGCCAACTAAGAAGCAACATTAGAATCCACCGCACTTCCTAAATTAAGGTGGCCTTCTCAACCTACTTGGGAGCAAACAGAATCAAAACAGTGTTTCATAGGAAACAATTCTATTGTATCAGAAATTTTAAGAGCTTTTAAGTCGGTCTTCTCCCCCCTCTTGTAACTAATAGCATAATTTGAGCATGAAAAAAAAATGGGAAGGAAGAATAGCACCCTTTGTCTGTGAGTGTCTTTTCCTTGTGCTCACTATTGGGAAATGTAATTCTCGAATAAGTGTTGTTTAACGCCCTGTGTTAACCCCCCTAAGGCTCCATTGTGCATGACAAACGTGTGGATTGTTACTTCTTGGTTCTCCCGGAGAAGATAAAACATTAATATATTAAATTTTGTATTTAATCAAGTCTTTCCACAGGATGTCTTTCATTTTATTTCGGTGTTGTTCCTGACAATTATAAGTCTCCTGTTTTCCAACCAGACACTGCCCTTGCACTTGAGATGTCACAGAGGCTGGGCACAGTCCAGGGCCTCAGGGGCAGTGTCCATTCACCCCGACCAAGTGGGGGACGTGGGGCCCTTGGGACTGGGAACAAGGAAGCAGTCGGGAGGGCAGGGGTCGCTGCTTGGGAATCATTTCTGCTCTCTAGAACAAAGCTCTAAGGACACTCGTTGGAAGATTGCAAATTAATTTCCTGCCTCAGCAACATGTCATGGAAAGTTCTGACTGTGTAACAGCCTGTCCTTTTATCTTCAAAGCTTGAAGGCTCTTGGACGTAAGAAGGAAATAGCCTATTTGAGTTGAAAAAGCTAATTAGGTTTTGGAATGGTTAAACACAGGGTTACCAAAAATTTTAAACCAAACAACTTTTAGCCTAATAAGAAACTCACGTGTTTATAAATCTGTTCTTAACTCATGAATGCCACCTAAAAGCCAGGCACCCTGTGTTGGAGGCTACAGTACTAAACAGCTCAGCACTGACACTAATACTAAATGGGTCAGGCAGAGAAAGTGACAATCAGCAAGCAGTAGAGTCTGGGGCCTGTGGCCTTATTAGGATTGCAGGTAAAACATTAAGGAAATAGTGTGGAAAGGACTGTAAACCATGAGATGATAATAAGATGCTCCAAAATTATCTTACATGTATACATACATATGTGTGCACAGCCCCCAAACTTACTGGTGTATACAGAGGTTAGTCTACTGGTCCAACAAGCATTTCACTTATCACAAAGGTCTATGGCAGCTGATGGACTAGGTGTGACACAGTGATTTAAAATCTTATTGTAGAGTTCAGTGTATAGTTCAGTGGTAGAGCACATGCAAGCTCCTGGGTTCAATCCAGCAGCAGGAGCAAAAGAAAAGAAAAAGTATTTTATTAATGACATAAACTTGTTTAATGACAAATAGTATGACTTTAGTCAAGGTTTTCAACCCTTTGAGTCTGTCTCAATCTATAAAATAGGTTAAATAGTTCCTTTTACGCAGGGTTATTGATGGGGATTTACAAGGTCAGCAAAGCTTCTGTGGTAGCCCAGGACCTGAGACACAGCAGCACTCAATACACAGTACTAACTGCTCTGACTTTTGCTCTTTTTATAATTAGGATATGAAATGAAGGAATTTAAAGAGAATGTCACTGGTAATTTTAAAAGGAATGCCCCAATAATAAAGTAGATTTCCTTTAAAATACTACCCACAATTTTTCTTTTGTATTGGGGATTGAACCCAGAACTTTCACACCGAGCTACATCTCCAGAATTTTGCATCTTTATTTTGAGACAGGGTTTCACTAAGGCTCTGAGTTGCCTAAGCTGCACTTGAACCTGGGACCCTCCTGCCTTAGCCTTCCAGAGTGCCAAGATCACAAGAATCTACCACCATTCCCACCTTCAGATTTTTTAAACACTATGGTTATATTTGTATGTGTGTAATAATCTTACTTATATAGGTAATTTTTTTTAAAATGTGTTGAAGTTGGACTCAGTAAGTGCATGCCTTCGTCCCAGGCAATCTGTAGGCTGAGGCAGGAAGATCACTTGGCTTCAGGAGTGTGAGAACAGCCTGACCAACACAAGATCCTGTCTCCAAAGAAAACAGTATTCATATTCTGTGTTTCAAGGAAGGCATACCTTTCCATAAAAGTTCATAATAAAAGTCAGTGTGAAGTTATTTCTAGGGAGCTACTAATATGCCATCAAGTTCCTAAAAAAGGACACATAAAAAGTAAAAATGTATGCAACTATCCCTCTTTAATGTTAAAAAAAAAAAAACTTACAAAGCAACAAAGATTAGGAAAGAGTTGTGCCCCCAAACCTAAGCCAATACTAACCTTTATGACTGAACACAAAATTTAGCTTAGAGCTAAAGTGAAATAAGAAGCACCCGAGTTACATAGTCCTCATTATTTAATAAAGGAAGTCTAGCAATTTATACTCAAGTCTGAGAGAAATTGATCATGTATAAAACTTTGTAAATTAGAGATTTAATAGGATTATTCCTTGCATGGCTTCACTTTCAAAGTCAGTGATGTGATGGGTCTGTAAGGTTTGGCGGGATTTCTCTGAGAGCACAGATACATGCTGTGCTGTTGATCAAACTGACATGTTGCATGGCTACACAGGCCAGACGGCTGACACAGCGCGTGGAAGGAACGTGAAGTGAGCACAAAGGTCTCAGTGGTGTCTGCTGAGGGACAAGCATTGTCCCCCTGCCCTTAAGGGCTTCCAGCCAGGGCTCCCACTTTGGAGTCAGGCTTTAGTGACTTCCTGGATGCCCCTCCCTATAAGCTTTTGCTCCCATAGTTCTTGATGATTGCCAATGCAGCTTTCTAAATGGTGGATGTTATCAGTCAGCGTTTCCACCGCTGGAATGAAATAAATACCTGACCCCGCCATGTAATGGAGGAGAGGGTTATTTGGCTTATGGTTTTGGACGTTTTAGTCCATGGCTGGTGGCTCCAAAGCAGAAGCCTCCAGGCAGAAGGACATAGTGAAGCAAAGCTGCTCACTTCATAGCATCTGGGAAGCAGAGCACAGGGGAAGGGACTGACCAGAAGGGGCCACAGACCAGACACAGCTCCAAGATCACGAGATCGTGCTCTCGAGGTCTACTTTCTCCAATGAGCTCCACTTCCTGATAGCCCATGTAGCTGTGAACTCATCAGTGAGTTTCCCCCAGGCAATGCTGGTGCCCTTAAAATCCAACCATCTCTCCAGGAATCCTTCAACCCAGTAGATTTGACCCTCAAGGTTCAGCAGTACAGTAGGTCACACCAGAAGTTTTTTTTTCTTTATTATGTGGCACTAACGTGGCCCAAGAGGAAGAAAATTGCTGCTGTTACCTGCACACTGTCTGGGCTCTAGATTCAGCACTGGAGTCTCCTTACAAAGCACACAGCATCTCCCATAATCCCTCAAACCTGTGCTCCACAGATTGACTTGCAGATCTCACTCCAATTTTGACTGATGGATGAGAGATTAACAATACCCATCTCCTTCCTCAACTGGCCAGAAGAAACTGCAAAGCTTCACATCCTACAGTTTTCATTAAGAAAATGGTAGTCATATTTCATTTTGCAAACATGAATTCATAGTAGAAATCTGTATTCCTTTTCTCTTTTTTTTTTTTTTTTTTTGGCGGTACTGGTGATCGAACTCAGGACCCTGCGCTTGCTAGGCAGGCGCTTATTCCACTGAGCTATATCCCCAGCCCTTCTCTTTTTATTTTAAAGAGAAAAGAAAAAATAACAACAACCAAGACAAAAAAACAAAGCAACATGAAAACAATAAAAAACGATACAGAATTTCAAAACAAGGTGATTGGAAGTTAACAATGGTTGTTATATTACACATTGTTATTTTCAATGAAGTTGCTCAGATTACTAGATGTAAGAGTGCAAGATTAAAAAAAAATAAATAAACAATAAATAAATAAATAAATAAATAAATAAAAAAGTGCAAGATTGATCAAATAATTAAAGAGAATATAATTTAAAAAGAGTTTCACTAATTAAGGTAGTAGGGATTCAGCAATGGTTGTTCTATTGTGTATTCTCATCTTCAAATTAGTTGTTCACACTACCAGGTATAATTAATTCCTTCTCAAGGCATGGCTCCCTCAGACTTGGATGTTGGGGAGGTTGTCTCCTGCCCCTCTAAGAACAATGCATGAGGAAATAAAGCATGATTGGCCCTTGGACTTTTCCTGGAAACTCACTTTTCCCATTCAGTATCTATTTGTTCACCACAGGCTGGAATACAATTGGACAACAAGGGGTGGATCACCTGGCTGCAGGTGTTCTGGGTAATAGGTTGAAAAGAAAGTGTGAGGCTTTGCTGCCCATAACATAGGAAGCAAAACTGTGAATTTCCTATGAAAGTGAAAGAGCCAGTTACAGCTGGGTGAAAGATCATCTCATTACCGCCAGGATGGATTAGGAGAGAACCTCTCAGAAAGTTTCCTGGATATGTCCAGTTGCTGAAGAGCAGAGCTGGAACCCAGGGCTTCACACTATTAACCGGAACAAATGTTCTATTTTATAGTTGTTATTTATTAGTTTTTTTTTTCTGAGATAGGGTCTTTTTTGGTGGGGGGTTATTTTGAGACAGTATCTTGCTATGTAAATAAGGCTGGCCTTGAGCTCACTTTGTAGTCCAGGTTGGTCTCGAACTCACAACAATCCTCCAGCCTCAGCCTCCCAAATGCTGGGATTATAGGTGTGTGCCACCACCATGCCTGGCCTTGAGATTGGGTCTTGCTATGCTAGCCTAGGCTAACCTTGAACTCCTGAGCTTAAATGATCCTCCTGATTCAGCCTCCTGAGTAGATGAGACCACAAATGTGTGTCATCATACCTAGTTTTAAAACATTGAGTTTTGAATGACCACATCCTGTGACTTGCTAAGATGAGCTGGTCATCAAATACAACCCCAAGAAAGTTACTCTGTTTACCAGAATTTACCACAGTCCTCCTGGGTATTGAAGTGAGTTGCCAAAGCCAATAGCATATGATCAGGTAAATACTAGAGACAACTTCTGAGCTTCACTGTCTGATTATGACTGAACTACAGACTCCTGAGAACATCAATAGCACAAGCAGTAGAAGACCATGTCATCAAGTCATTCACCATAACAGAGTTGGATTCCTGTCTGAAGATGACATCAGTTTGTTTTTTTTTACTATGTTATCAAATCAGAAGTTCAAAAAACAGAGCTACAGCATCATTTTGTTGTCCATTTAGTGTTGAAATTTGCACTCTTCGGAGGTCAACTGTACTTTTTGTGCCTTGAGGCAGCTCTTTTATAAATTCCCAATAGGTGTATTGGACACTCTTATAAAGTGTGGTACACTGACAACTGGTGGTCAACTTGTAACACCCAGCACAATGCTGGGTATGGGCGGACTGCCTGAGGATTGTTGCTGGCAGTATAAGAGGTACAACTGGAAAAGAAGAGAAACTGTTGGGAGCTGTTGGTCTCTTGGAGGAGCTTATCATGCTGGCTTTCCTGATGAACTTGGCTGTTATCAGAGGAGCTCAGAATCTTGTCGCTGAGAATGGCTACAGTTCACTTTGGGGGAGCTCTGGTTCTTGCTTTTAGTGTCATTTCCTGACTCCAGTACAGATCCCTCAGCCTGCTAGCACAGATCCTTCATCCCGCTGGCACAGACTTTCTAGCTTCCACCACTGACCTTTGGGCCTTTCCAGTGCAGATTCATGGAACAGACTCACATGAGGCATTGTCAGGAGCTCTGGGCCTCCAGCTGGACTTCTGTAAGACATTGCCATGGAATCTAGGCCCTCAGTTGGATTTTTTTGGTCTTCAGTGTGTGGACAGATTTCCTGCACTCTCTTTTGTGTACGACTGTTTGAGTGACTACCGTAAAATAATCTTATATGTTCTGTATACAACTGTTCCCCTTGCAAACCCTAAACTACAACATATAGGTCATGCTGGAGGGTAGCTTCTGCTTAGGAAATAAAAAGACAGTGAGTGGTTGATTCATAGGTGGCAAAGTTTGAAATATTGCAAAAGTTTCTTAAGTCAATCTGAGTGTAAGGATACTTCATTTTGAAGAAATTATTCCTTAGAGTACCTGCTTTTCATTTAATAGAGCAAATAAAGAAGCTTGGGCCTGGGGTATGTGGCAAAGAAAGCTGGCACGGACTACAGGAGCATTAGGAGAAGCGCAAAGGTGTAGAGGAAGTAGGCCCAGACCCGAAGGAGAAACAAGCCCTGGTGAGGAAATGCTAGTGAGAGTGGGGTTGCACAGAAGCAGGCGTAGGGGAACCAGGGGCTGGCACATTGGTGGGTGCTGGTACCCGGGTGCCCGGGCGGAGGAGACCGTGGAAGTCTCCGGCTCGGCCTGTACTGTCCTTCACTCTTCCTAGAAAGAATGTTGCTGAACAGATTAAGGTCTTCCTTTGCAGTGAGCACAGGCACTCTTGGCAGGGTGTGGTGGTCCCCTGTGGCTATGAGGGAGAAAGAGGACTGATCCTTGGCCCTGACACAGAACTCAGTGGCAACCCCAGGTCTCAGGAATGCCAGTGCCCAACCCTGTTGGACTGAGCTGCTGATGAGAAGGGTGGGGTGGAAACTCCCAGGCCTGGAGCCTTAGGGCTTGAGGACCTGCCTCCTCCCAGGGTGGCCAGAGACAGCTCTGAGCAGAGCAACTCGTGACCAGAACACTTCAAACAGTCACACTGCTTCTGTGGTTCCTGGAAGTCTTCTACTCTGGGTCTCATTCCACCCCACTTCCTTAAAATCACCAGGGACACACATTAGGGACACCATTAGGGACTGACTATTGGGTTCTTGCTGACACACATAGCCAGGCAGGAGAGCTGACCGGTCCAGGAAAATACGCCCCTTGCGGGGAGCACTACCACTATAAAAGATGCATCCAACCAAACTGCATAGACCCTCTGCTCTCATCTGAATGTGTTTCCCCCAAATCTGTACATACAATTCTAAACTCTAAGGTGATGGTATTAGAAGAAAGGGCCTTTAGGGGTGATTGGGTCATAGGGGTGGGGACCCTCATGAGTGGGACTAGTGCCTACACACAATAAGCCCCTCGCCCTCACCCTCTCTCTACACGAGGACACAGTGAGAAGCTGCTATCTATGTTCAGGAAGTGAATCCTCACCAGATACCAACTCTGCCTTGACCTTGGATGTCCCAGCTTCTAGAACTGGGAGAAATGTATTTCTGGCATTTATAAACCCAGTCTAAGGTATTTTGTCATAGTAACCCAAGTAGACTGAGACACCCCCCAGACACATAATTATTGCAATAGCAGGACCAAGAACTAAACTGACATAATAAGTAAGTTCAAAAAGACAAGAAGGAACAGAAGTAATGTGAAACAGGAACAAAAAATTAACAAATGGGAAGCAAATAGCAATTTGGGGCGCCTAACACTGAAAGAGGGATGCAAAGAAGATGGTTCACCAAATCCCAAGGACTTCTCAGTAGTGGTTATAAATCAAGCCCTTTCCCTCCTGCCCGGTGGGGCTGAAAGGGAGATGGGGACCATGATAAATCTCCCATTCCCGTTACTTTATGGTGTCCTTTGCAGCCCTCAACGCTCTAACCCCAGCTCGTTCTTTATCCCATCTCGTGGTCACGGTCACACCCCCGTTGGGGCCACCCAGAGGAAAGGACAGGAACCTTGTGTTCAGTTTGTTTCTAAAGTATAGCTTTAATGCATTCTTCCCTAGCTGAGAAACCTCTGTCATTGGCAGGAGGATGGAGTTTGGAATGGCGGGGATGATTTCCCACACTGGACCTGACTACCATCCCAGCTGTATCCCCTCACCGCTTCACTGAACACCTTAAAACATAGCAACACAGGGGTAACCCACTCAGGCCCCCCTTCGGTCCCTCTCTTGGACAAAAGCTTTTCTTTCCCTCAATAAATACATTCTGCTCTTAACCTCCATTGTTCCTAAAATTCATTCTTCCATTTAAGAGAACACGAACTCATCTCAGATATCGTTCAGGTTGGGAGTTTTTATTTTCCTGTATCATTTTGGAAGTTCTCCACTGAGATACTTGGATGGAGGTATGAGTTTGCTTTTGTTTCATAGACTCTGGATTAGGATGCATTTAGGTAACAAGTTTTTATGCTTCAAATTTTGTTATGCTTTTGCTTGTTGCTTATAATTGCCTACGCTTTCTCTCCTACATTGTTAAAATGTCAATAAATCTAAATTAGAACATGGCCAGGTTATAAGGTTATGATACTTCTTTAATGAGACATTTTATTCCTGTTTTGTTCTGGTATATGTTGCGTTTGATACATTTGAACTAGTTGCTAAATGTACTAGTTTTCCTTGCTTGATATTGTTTAGCCAGGGAGAGTAATGTCAGAATGCTCCTAGTGGACTTTGATACAAACTGTAGGATGGGTCTTTTAAATCTAGCTCAGATTTAGAAAAGAACTCTAGATGGTTCCAGCTAAGTTAAGCCCATAGAAGATGAGCATTTGTTAACCAAAGACAGGGAAGTCACCTTAGAGAAAGAGCACATACCCCATCTCTGGGTCAGACGAGACATTGGAATTTGGCCCAACTAGGAGAACACACATAAAAGCCATGTCCCAGCTTAGTGTTCTGGGCAGGTCTCCCTCAAGAGGCTGAACCTGAGACACAGTGGAGAGAACCGACTTCTAGGTGACACCGGAAGGAGCTATCTCTGAAAGCAGCACACTTCTGGGACCAAAACGTATTTAGTCTAACGGAGGATCTCCAACCTTTCCTCTTCTCCTAGGTCTACTGCTAGGTAATCTTGTTCAGGCTTTTAACTATCTCTTGTAGATTTTTGACAAACAGTGGTCACTCTGCCAGCAATGCTCTTAGAGCAGCTGCCACTCTTTAAAGCAGCGGACAGGTTTCCTCAGCATCTCTTGGTGAATCCCCATTGAAGTCAATGGCTGATGGAATGTTGACCAGAGAGACAGCTGGATTCCTTTCTGGAGATTGATCTGTGGTTGTGTGGTCCAATAGAAACTGAGAACAACTGAGTGGTCATGGCCAGGGTTACTCTCTGGCAGATACCCAAAGCTTCCTCGGTGGAAACTGGCTCCTGACCACTGAAAAATCTCCACTTATCTATCATACTTATCTCTCTCTGCCAGTAGACTAGTAGACTAGCTTCTCCATAAGCTTTTCAGTGGAGCCACCCTTCAGAAACTAGGCTGAGGTAGCTTGCAACAATGTACATTTCACAGCAGCTAGTGGGAAAGGATTCACATTTGCGTCTTACATATGCTAACTAAGGGTAAAAAGAGATTCTGTCAGCCTTAAACTGCTGGGGGAGGATTTGCATACCTGTGATCCCATCACTCGGGAGGCTGAGGCAGGAGGATCCTTGAGTTCACCTAGGCTACATAAATGAGCTTAAGGCCAGCCTGAACTGTATAGCGAGACCCTGTCGCAAAAAGACAAAAGAAACAAAAACAGCCTTAACTAACTTGCCTGTAGCAATATTTACATATGATTGCTAGGTGGCAAACATAAGTTTAACCTGTGAGCTTCAAAGTTTAAATAAAACATGGTCTTGTCCTGTTGCTAGGAAAGGTTGCCTAGGTGATTAGGTAGAGAACACAAGTGCCCAGTGCACAGGGCAAGATTCCTCCAGCAAATTGTTAATTCTATCTAGAGGTGATCTCCTTTGTAGCTCAAGAATACTTTAAGTACTTCCATCTTGCCTTTTTTATATAAGCCCTCATCCAAAGAATAAAAAGCAATAGTTTATTACAAAGATATGCTTCCTTCTTTAGACATTCCTGTCACCAGACCAACTGTAATGTATGCTTGTAGATGTCCAGTAGGAGTAAATGCACGGTTCAGGAATTTTCTGGGAGGATAGAATCGCTCGTCAGTTCGAGGGTGGATAGGCTGATCGGATTTTGTCCTCTGCTCTCTCCAGATGGCAACCACCTGTCCTGGAGTGGAATCTACTTGAGGACGCCTTATGGGTACAAGGATCAATTAGAGATAGGGAAGAGACGTCTGAACTCTCTCTTCTTGACATGGGAAACTCATAGTCAAAGTCACTCAATCCTCTCAATTGCATCATTAAGCACTGGAAGATGTTTGATCCTGACACGTTAAAAAAAGAGCCATTTAATATTTTTCTGCACTTGTGCATGGCCTACCATATCCCCTGGAGCCAAAATGGAATGCAGAGGGAAGTATTAATTATGACACTATTTTACAACTAGAAAGATACTGTAGAAAGGAAGGAAAATGGTCAGAAATGCCCTATGTTCAAATTTTCTTTACAGGAAGAAATAATCCTCATTTAGTTTCAAAATGTAAATGTGAGCCACAGGGAAACAGGACAACTCAGACTCTTAAGACACCCTCTACCCTAGAGCCTGAGACTGCTCCTCCCCAGTCTACGGAGCCTGAGGACAAGACAGCCTTAATCAAAGACTCACCCACCATTCCTGAACCTAAGGTTTCCCCTACTTGCCCTTCTAGGGTAGAGGATGCGGCTTCTAGACCAGCTGTAACCCAGGCCTCTACAGGGCTATACCCATCCTTAGCTGAGTTGAGGCAAGCTCCTCAAGGATAGTATCCATTACAAGAAGTAAATGGACAGTTTGGAACTATCAGGGTTCATGTGCCTTTTTCTCTCAGTGACCTAAAACAGATAAAGTTAGATCTTGGAAAATTTCTAGATGACTCTGATAAGGACGTTGAGGTATTTAGAGGTTTCACTCAGACCTATGAGTTAGATTGGAAAGATGTAATATTACTTTTAAATCAAACATTGACCTCTAATGAGAAACAGGCAGTGTTTCAGGCTGTTATTGCATTTGGAGAAGAATACCACATTATTAATTTCAGAAAGCCTAAAGAAAGACAGCAAGGGAAAATACCGGTTCCCACTGGAGCCCAAGCCGTCCCTATCCGAGACCCCTACTGGCCTAGCAGCCCTATGGGAGATTGGAGTAGGAAACATTTTCAGAAGGTTTAAGAAGTATAAGATCTAAGCCATTTAATTATTTTAAACTGTCAGCTGTCCAACAGGAGAAAAAGGAACACCCCTCTGCTTTCTTAGATCGCTTACAAGAGGCATTGATAAAATATATTTCCCTAGATCCTAGTTCAGTAGAGGGACAAATTATTTTTCAAGATAAGTTTATTACTCAGTCAGCCCCAGATATTAGAAAAAACCTACAAAAAAATGGCTTTTGCTCCAGATAGCTCACTTGATGTGTTAGTAAAAATTGCCTCCTCAGTATAACTGCGATGAAGAGGAAGTCAAGGAAAGAAAACAAAGAGACCAAGAAAAAGCAGCTGCCTTTGCTGCAGCACCAAGAGAAACAGACCTAAGTCTGGTTCTCAGGGCCCCAAGAACTCAATGACTACATTCATTACTGCCGCTATCAGAAGCCAGGCCACCTTAAGAGGGACTGCCCTAAGAAGCCCCCTGGGCCATGCCCCAACTGCAAAGGTGACCACTGGAGGTCGGACTGCCCTCTGAAGCAAAGGCCCCAGAGTTCAGACCCATCCTACCAGTTGGTCCAGCAAGAATGAAGGGGCCCGGGGCACACTTCACCCTCTCCCTCTGGCCAGACTGTCATCTCCATGAAGGAGCCCCGGGTGATCATGAGTATAGAGGGGAAAAAAAACAAACAGCCTATTGCTGGACACTGGGGCAAGTCTCTCGGTCCTTCTTTTCAATCCTGGCTTTCCTTCCAGCCACCATACCTCAGTGAAAGGAGTCACTGGAGAGGAGGTAATTTGCTATTTTTCACAACCCTTGGGCTGTAGCTGAGATGGTTTCTTTTTTCACATTCCTTTTTGATAATACCTGGAAATCGAGACCCTCTCTTGGGGAGAGATATTTTATCTTGTTTACATACTGTAATATATATACACCCAGGTCAGGTACACTGTCTTCCTTTCATGGAGACAGAAATAAATCCTGAAGTACAGGCTACTAAAGGCAAAATAGTAGGGCATTAGGAGCTGCTCCAGTACAGACACATCTCAGAGATTCTACTATTTTCCTAAGCAGAGAAAATATCCTTTAAAACCTGAAGTTAAAAAGGATTATTACCTATAATTGATAGCAACCTAAGGACACAAGGCTTACTTGAGCCCTGTAACAGTCTGTGCAACCCTCCAATCTTGGGAATTCAAAAACCCCATGGGGAATGGAGACTAGTGCAGGACCTTAGACTGACAACTGAGGCAGTGGTGCCAATTCACCCAACAAGATCCTCATGACCAGGCCTCTCAATTGACGTAGACTGTGCTTCCCCAAGGGTTCAGGGATAGTCCACATCTTTCTGGGCAAGGGCTTTGCCATCACTTGGCACGCTTTGAGTTTTCCCAGGTCCTACAGTATGTGGATGACATTCTTTTATGTGCCCCCTCAGAAGAGCTCTATAGCCAAGGCATCTGTGCTTTGCTAAATTTTCTAGCAGACAGAGGTTATAAGGTCTCTAAATGTAAAGCACAACTTTGCAGTCTTGAGGTAAAATATTTAGGCCTCATCATATCCAAAGGCAAGGAAAGGACAGAATCAAACCAATTCTTCCCTTCCCACAGCCCAAGACCCTAAAACAGCTAAGAGGATTCCTAGGAATTACAGGCTTTTGTTGCCTTTGGATACCAGGATATGGGGAAAGTGCAAGACCCCTCTATCAACTTATAAAAGACGCCCAAAAGACAGATACCCATATTTTAACCTGGGAACCCAATTCCCAAACAGCATTTGAGAAGCTTACACAAGCCCTCCTAAATGTCCCAGCCCTAAGCCTGGGACATAGACGCTCTGGAGAGTATTTCTCACTGCCGATCAACAACTACAACCCCTTCCAGCCTGAAGAAGCCAGAGTGGTCATCACCCATTGCTCCCTCACGGTAGTTCAGGTCACTTCTTCAGAGCCAGGAATGTTACAGGCAGCTGAGTTAGATAGAAATATTACGGGCAGTAAGACAGGGCCAGGCCCTCAAAGGAGCCAACACGAAAGACAAGATACCTGTGGGCCAGACCTCAAGACAAAAGGACTAAACAAATGCACCCACACACCTCCCTTGGTGTAACCCTCAGGGACTGATATTCTAAATAGGTAGCGATCACCTTGAAGAGTCCCTGACCTCACCCCTTACAGGAAAAGCCCCTGTTTTGTATTCATGCCTGTTTGCTGTGTGGCTGGCTTCCCCATTTGATCCTGATTTAATCAATTTTACCTGAACAATTCTTATTGGCTGACCAGAGTTTTGTCCATTTCCCCTACCTTGGACCTGCCTCACCTCATGGTTTTGCTCTATAAAAGTCCCTACAAAAGACAGAGTCCTGGGGTAACCCACTCAGGCCCCCCTTCTGTCCCTCTCTTTGACAGAAGCTTTTCTTTCCCTCAATAAATACATTCTGCTCTTAAAAAAAAAAAAATAGCCACACAAACATTCAGATTCCAGGATGGCCAATGGCTCTCATTCCATAGGTGTGTGGTGGGCTGCTCAGAGGCCTCTGAAGGGAACTGGAGACTGTGCTGGTGGCTCATCCGCCCCAGGCTCAGCAGGTGGGGGATGGTTTCAAGTACTGTGAATTACTGAGCTGTTCCTGGACATTGCCCAGACACGCCATGGTTTTTCATAACTTGATGCCTTTGAAAATGTTCTTGCAACTGACTAGAAGTCTCTTTTCCATTCTGCCCAACAATTAAACTCCTACTCACCTGCTCACCTTCCAAGACTCAACATAGTACTGTCTTTCTCAGAAACATCTCTTCCAGCACCTATCCCTTGCCAGGCAAGTGAACGACTTCTTTTCTGTGACCGTAGCTGTGACTCCGGGTGTACATGTATGTCCCGGCACTAGAGGCACATGTTTATACACCCAACTCTCCAACCACGAGCTCCCGGAGGACAGGGACCAAGTTTCACACTTTTTCCACTCCCAGTGGGACATGCAGGGCAGACACTATTTAGTAAATGCTCAGTTCATGAAATAGGAATGTCTAACCAGTTCACTGATCACAGTGGGTAACTATACACTGCTGGAGACTTACTGGATGGTTTGCTGGACTTCCTAGCTGGAGGGAAGGTACTATTAGTCGAATCTGGCCTATGCCTGGAAAGGTCACCATGAATTTACTGCAGACCTTTCACAGCCCCCAAAGACCCCTAAAGGCCCCTCCAATACCTGCCTAGCAATGTCGGCTCAGGGCCTCCTGAGCAGAAAGGCTGAGGAGACAGCCAGGCGCTACAGCAGAGACTTCCTGTTCTTCGGCAGGCAGGCAGGGTGTGGGCTGTGGGACCTGCCAGAGCAAATGACTCTGAGGAAAGAGCTGCACTTTGGGCATCCTCCAGAGTCTCATTCGCTCGCTCAGCTCTCCTGGCACCTGGCTCTTGGCTCACAGCCCCTGGGCTTTTGTTCCAGGTGCTTCCCTACCTGCAGTTC
This sequence comes from Dinomys branickii, assembly GCA_004027595.1. Taxonomy (NCBI): domain Eukaryota; kingdom Metazoa; phylum Chordata; class Mammalia; order Rodentia; family Dinomyidae; genus Dinomys; species Dinomys branickii. Next base: position 79,475 of record PVLD010005041.1, on the reverse strand, counting down.
TTCACCTGTGTGACTGATCACGCGTGCAGGCACACCTGCAGTTAGCTGGTGAACACCTGCTCAACTAGAAAACTTGATTCATGGCTGGGCATGATAGTACACACCTGTAATGCCAGCACCCCGGGAGGCTGAGGCAGGAAGGTGGCAAGTTCAAGCTTAGCCTGGGCAACTTAGTGACTTAGTGAGACCCTGACTCAAAACAAAAATTAAATAAAGGCTGAGGAACCCAGTGTGGAGGGCTTGTGCTCCATCCCCAGTGCCACAAAAAACAAACAAAAGTAAAAAACCAAAAATGCAAAATAAAACAAAACTTGGCACATCCATTGCCTTTCTCAGGAAGCCTTCTTTGCCCCTTCCCTCCCCTCACCAGTTCCAGGACCCAGGAAGGGCTGTCCATAACTTCTTCCAGGCATCCCTTCTATCCTAGCACAGATCACAGCCAGTCCAGAACAATCTGGTATAGCAGCACATTCTTCCACCATGAGAGGAAACTGTCCTGGCCAGAGCCTGAGCCAGCAGCTCAGAGAGAGGCCATGACACCGCAGCGTCAGGAAGGACAGCCATGTGGAGCTGCTGGCCCAGGTGTGCACAGGCCAGGGGCAAGCCAGCGGGGTGGCAGCAGAGAGGCAGGGTTCTCCAGGTGACATACCACCTCCTGTGGCTCAGGGCAGGGGAGTGCTCTGGGAATTTGTTCTCAATGGTGACATGCAGCTTTGGGGCACTTTTTTCTCCCTTTTCTGTCAGGGGAAGGTAACTAACTAGGAGCGCAAGAATACTGCTAAATAAATTAAAATCTTGGGCTGGGGATATAGCTCAGTTGAATAAGCGCTTGCCTGGCAAGTGCAAGGTCCTGAGTTCGATCCCCGGTACCACAAAAAAAAAAAAAATTAAAATCTTCCTTGCAAGCAGCACAGGTATCTCTGGCAGGGAGTAGAGGCCATCTGTGGCTCAGAGAGAGAGAGAGACAGAGAGAGAGAGAGACAGAGAGAGGAGAGAGGATCCTCTGCTCTAACACACGAGGAGTCCAGTGCCGTGACAAAGGCAACCCACAGCATGGAAACCTTACTCAGAAGTGTGTCAGAGCTAAGATTCCCAATTGGCTGACAAAGAAGATTAAGAATTAAGAGGAAACAGTACCTACTTTTCGGAGGCATTTCTCATTTACATTGTTCTTTAAGAGTCATCTGCTTTAGGACTGTCAGTAAGTTCGATGCTTTCAGGCAAGTGATTACTCTTCAAAAATTACAGAGAATCGCCCAGAATTCCCTCTGCCTCCATCAAACCTGGTTTTGTTTTATTCTTCTATTCGGGCCTGGTGGCCAAGACAGGCCAAGCATGGCAATGCCACGGGAGTGTTCCTCAAATTAGAGAAACAAGCTTTTAAAAGCTGTTTCACTCCTTAAAGATTAACTTGGCAAAACAGTAAATGGGCTCACCCTGTTTCTCAGTGCTTTCTCGGTACTAGGTACTGATTTATTCAATCCTCTCAAACACCCTGGAAAGGAGCTGCTGTTAAGATCTTGATCAGGAAGCTGAGGCCGAAAGGCTCACTAACTGGCCCTACGTCACACAGCGAGACAGCAGTGAGGCCAGGGTTTGGAGCAGGCAGTGCTGAGCTCTAGGGTTACATTTAGCCACACTGTCATCCTGCCCTTAGTGTTAAGGCCATGCCATGAGGTGTACAGGTCAGGGAGGGTGGTGCCCCGAGCATCTGGGATTATGGAAAGGCTAAAGTGGATTTTCAGGATCACTAGCTGTAGGTAGTCATTAGGTCAAAGAGACTCTGGCCAGATAGGCAATGACCAAGGGCCGGGGAAGATGGGCCCAAGAGAATGTCAAAGGTGCAGAACATGGACCTCCAGGGCCCGCGCGGCCCAGCCCCTCCTTGGTAGGTGCTGCCGGCCGGGCTGAGGCTGCTTGGCGGCCGTGCAAGGCAAGCCGACAGCCCTTGGCTCCGCGTGCACCTCCACGCCCTTGGTCCCGCCTGCTGCAAGTGGGAGTGCACGGAGTCCGCAGCAGTGGTAAAGGAGGCTCTTCCCTGGGCCGTGCCGCTCTCGGACGCTGGTGGGCAGGCAGGCGGTTCCACCATGGCCCATCGTAGGCCGGGCACACGTGGGAAGCGACCGCCGCGCGGGCTGGGACCCGGTTCATTTGTTTGTTCTGGATGAGCGCCCACAGGAGCACAGCGGAACCGGCGCCCGTGGCCCCTTCCGCTGCCCTGTGCCTGTGCTTTCAGGTCTTTGAGGTGTAACTGGAGTTGCTAAAAGAATTATTAGACCGCAAATGAGTTGGCTTTAGTGTTCTTGAAATGAGTCACAGGTCATATGACTTGCGCAAGATTATTGGGAACACAGAGAATATGGCACGACAATTGTTTGTCCCACCAAGTTGCTAAGTTGCCCTGACTGGGTTTGAACTTGTGGTCAACCTGCCTCAGCTTCCTGGAGTGCTGGGATTATAGCCATATACCACCATACCTGGCTGTGGCTCTGCTTTCTTACCTTAGCTGTGTGGGACAACTACAAAGTGATCTTTGTGCAAGGAGGTGGGTGTGGCCAGTTCAGTGCTATCCACCTAAACCTGATCGTCCTGAAAGCCAGAAGTTGTGCCAACTAGGTGGTAACAGGATCCTGGTCAGTTAAGGCTGTAGAAGAAGCTAAGAAGTTTGGGACTGAGAATGCTGTCCACCCCAAACTTGGCAGTTACACCAAATTCCAGATCCGAGCACCTGGACCCTCAGCCCGGATGACTCCTATGTGTATTTCTGTGCAAAGAAGACCGTGCACGGTGTAGTTTGATTTCATCCCAGATATCAAGGGAGCGGTACTGGTCTGTGCCATGTCTTCCAACTTCCTGTCCAAGCCAGTGGATGTTTCCAAGTTTGGCGTGACTTTTGCCAGTGCCCAGAAGAACGACGGCTCTGCTGGGATCATGGTGGTGATCGTCCGAGATGATCTGCTGGGGTTTGCTCTCAGGGAGTACCCCTCAGTCCTAGACTACAAAACCAGGCTGCAAACAGCTCACTGTACAATGCACCCCCTTGGAGTGGACTAAGAACAATGGTGGTGCAGCAAACATGGAGAAGCTTAGCTCTACCAAATCTCAAATGATTTATGACATTATTGATAAGTCTCAAGGATTCTATGTATGTCCAGTGGAGCCGCAGAATAGAAGCAGGATGAACATTCCCTTCCACATTGGCAGCACCAAGGGACATGATGTGCTGGAGAAAAAATTCCTGGATAAAGCACTGGAACTCAAAGTGATCTCTTTCAAAAGGCCTAGGTCGGTGGAAGGCATCCAGATCTCTCTGTATAATGCTGTCACAGTTAAAGATGTTAAGAAGCTGGCTGCCTTTATGGAAAATTCTTTGGAAATGTATCAACTGTGAACTCATCCTAACTAGTCTGTACTCTACCCTTGAGCAACGAAGTTTAGAGTAACTTGGGAAATGGCTGCATAAACAGGAAAGACATGGTGTTTCTTCCCAAATGGACATGATTATTGCCACATCTTCAGTTTGCAAAGAATACAGCAAAACTTCCAGAGTTCTGCAAAGCTGATGGGACCACCAGCTAATGGCCACCTTACTCCTGACTTGAGCTGGAAGCGTGTTTGTAAGTCTCTTGCTGCTTTTCTAACAATTTCCGGTCTAATTTTGTCTTTGCTACTGCTTTTTTTAGATAGATATCAGTATTGGGACTTGCCTGGGACTTAATTGTGCCAGTGGCAATTATTTCTGGAGTCACAGACACATAGCACTGGTTTGGGGTGCAGGTGTAGCTCTGACTCTCGACAGCAGTGGGGTCTCTTGGCACCCAGAGGGGAAGGTTGTTGTTGACAGTGTGGTGAGGGTTTTGGAATTCCAGGCAAAGGGCGGAGTGGGATATCTCTTTATATTGTTAGCCTCATGAAGAGACGAAGTGACTTACCATGTAAATGGTTATATACTAAGGTCTGGTTTCAATACATGTACTTATATTTCTAATAAAATGGTTCTTTGTGATACATGTAGAGACTATCAGAATTTGTCAAATCCCTGTCCATGTGCTGCTCCATGAAAAGGCTCTACAAGTTCCACAACTCACTTTTTAAAAGTCTCTTTTGAATCATAGAAGAAATGGCTGGTTCTTTGCTTTTCATTTATACCATTAAACTAAAAATCTGTTAGACTCCCTTACCCTTTTTTCACCCAGCCGTTTACCTTGCAGTGAGTTCCAGAAGGTCTTTGTGAGGGGTCCTGCCCCCCTGTTGTTTATCTCTTGTGGGTATTTTGTGTTGACTGTACAGACAATTAAAACACTGGGGAGAAAAAGGTACAGAAGACGGCAAAAGATAAAATTGAACCTAAAGTTGAGCTGGGAAGTACAGAAACCAACACAAGGCCAAAAGACAGATGTAAACAAGAAACAAGGTTTCTGCTACTGTAACAAATACCTGAGATGAATCAGTTTAGAAAGAGGAGTTCATTGTGACTCAGTTTCACAGGTTTCAGTGCATGGTCACTTGGCTGCCTTTGGGCCTGTGGTGAGTTTGACCATCATAGCAAGAGCACCTGGCAGAACACAACTGCTCACCTCATGGAAGAAAACAAAGACAGACAGGAAGGGGCTGGACCCCCAGTAACCTCGTCAAAGACGTACCCCAGTGGTCCAACTTCCTCCCATTCAGCCCCACCTCTTAAAGGTTCCACCACCTTCCAAAAGCACCACAGGCTAAGGACCAAGGCTTGACTCGGGAATCTTTGGGGACACTTATTCAAAGCAAAGCAGTGCATTTGGAGAAGTATGAGCTGGGCTTGCTGGGACCTCCCGGTGCATAGTTAATGCTCTGCCCAAAGCCATGGGGTGAGGCTGGCCACCAGGATGAGGCTGAGGTTAGGGGACGCCAGGATAAAATGTCTGCAGAGGTTTGAAGTCTGGGCACCAGCGTAAAGATGGCACCATAGAAAGATGGCCCGGGATGGATTTCTTAGGAAGATGTGGTCAGGAAATATTGGGACTGTACCTCTGTGTTCCAGCTCCATCGGGCTGGGAGGCCATGACTTAGCACTTTCCTCATAGAACTTGAGGGATAAACCTCCCTCTGCAGCCACAGCCAAGTTTGCTCTGGCCTCACGCGCCTGCCCCATAGCATGTGCTGCACTCACTAGGCAAACCCAAGCCCTGTGCTGTCCTGTAAATGTGGGGCCCTGAGCAATCATAACACTATCAAATAAAAGAACAGAAATCATTAGTAATGTACCAGTGATCTCATCATGCTTCTGAGGAGATTTCCTGAGTAAATAATTTCCTTTCCAACCACCAAGTGTCATAATCATGCAAACAGGAAAGCTTTCTATGTATTCCTGACTGTTCCTCTCAGATTTACATTCCCATCGTAAAAGAGACCTCTCGTTGCATTTCAATGCCTTACTTAATCAAATAGTTCGCTGGTTGACCCCAGTGTATCTTAACATTCGAATTATTTATGGGTATGGCTTCTTGTGTAGGGTCACTCTGGGGCCTAATCTGCATATGGCTCTCGGGAGAGCTGGGTAGTTGTTTGCATAAGAAGGTCTAGGCTTCTTCAGAGGACTCAGAAGGATGATTGTGGGGCAGATCAGAGGCATATTCCCAGATGTAGGTAGGACCCAGCTCCCCAAAGGGTGGCCCTAGGTGAACCCCAAAGAGCAGCATATTGGAAAAGCCAGTCCCCACCGCAGATCAAGTCAACACCTGCTGCATCTGAGGCCTCAGTTGCTAGCCCCCCATGGTGCCAAGAGCCTCCTCACACCCTCTGAGGCCCACCCCAAAGAGAAGGGGATTGTAGCTCAGTGGTAGAGCAGCTCTGGGTTTAAAGTACCCCAGTACTACAAACAAAACAAACAAAAACAAAAATCAGTGCAGTGGTTTCTGTTTTAATCATCCCATGTACGTCTTTTGGTGGCTTGAGGCTTTGGTGCTGTGAAATGCCTTTGTTTATCTCTAGCAAGCTTCTTTGCTCTGAAGTCCACTTTCTCAGATATTAATATAGCCACTTCTGCTTTTTTAAAATTAATGTTTACAGAGCATCTATAAATAGCGAACTTACTTTACTCATTATTAAAAGATAGGTTTGCTACCAGTAACTTTTCTTAGTTTTTCTTTGTATGATTATGTCTCTATTTCCCCTTTATTCTGGAAAGATATTTGCACTGAATATAGGATTTGTGCTTGGCATTTCTTTTCCTTCAATATTTGAAAAATGTGCCAGTTCCTCTCAACCTCCATGGTTTCAGATAGGAAATCTACTGTCATTCGAATGAGTTGTTTCTCTCTGGCCACTTTTTAAAAAGTTTTGTGGGTATAGTTTTTGTTTTGTTTTGTCTCTAACGTTAATGAGAACTTGGCATAAGTTGAACATCATTTGGGTTTATCCATTTGAGTTCTACTCAGTCTCCTGAATCACTAGAATTGCAGTCCAGCTGAATGGGATATCTTCCTGGCAAAAGTTGGACATCAGCTCACTCACACTGCCCCATGGCCTCTAAGAGAAAATGGGAGCCCCTCTGAGCCCAGGAACAAGGAGGGGGAGGCCTGACACACCGCTGCCTGCTGCAGAGTTGGGGTAGAGGCTTAGCTGCTTGCTGGGCCCTGTTGACCCCCAGGGACAGGGAACAAGAACCGCTAATCCCTGGACCCCATCACCACCACCCTGGCAGGGAAGTCAGAACACTTCCTGTATCTCTGGACTAGGGCAACGGTGGGTAGCACCCAGGAGAATGAGAGCAGCCCTGAGCCCAGCACCCCAGACAAGGGAGATGAGGTCCTTGCTAAGCCCTACTGAGCAGAATAGGGGAGCTGGACAAGAGAGAGGTGGGTCAGCTCCCTGCTGAGCTCTGCTGGAATCACAAGGGGGATGTGGTTTTTCCATTGTTCTTTAGCTAGAACAGGACAAATATTGCCATAAAGATTTTCTGTACTTAGGTCACCCTTCGGGTTTTAGTGACGGGAACAGGCTTTCCTTGGAAACTTTTGTTGGCAGCTTCTGGTGGAGCCCTGTCTGGAATGCACAAGGTGCAGTGAGGAAACCAGGAAGACTTCATAGCGTTGTTCCTCTGGTCCTGAGGACCTTGGGAAGGCTGCTGCTTTCTTTCTCTGACTTTCTGCAGAGTCTTCTAATGTTTGTTAGCTGAGTCTGGTTGGGAGGTGTCTTTTAGTTGCAACAGGGAGGAACCAGGGGAGGAATGGGGCTACTTCACCTTGGTTAGAGTCCGATTCTTATTATACTTGACCCATCTAGGGGAGGTCAGAGACTCTCCAAGAGACATGAAAGTCCCTTCGGAGGAGAAGGCCCTGCCAAGCAGTTGCCTCATGCCCTAGCAGGTGGAGGGCGAGCTGAGAAAAAGAGCCACTGAGCTGGCCAAAGGCTGCTATGACCTGGAAGGGAAAATTTGTAATGCTTTCAACATAATGCTTTTTCCACAGATTATTAGGTAACAATCCAGGAACCTCGCACATTGAGCCAGTTTCAAAATACGAAGCACAAGCTTCCTTTCCTGAGTTGGGCAGACCCATTTGGTTAGTATTATTTATTAATCAGAAGGCTATTCAAGATACTTTCAGAAAACACCCTCAGCACCCTAAGTAGGCCAACATCTCTAAATCCTCAGTCCTAACATTTCTAGCAGTGGCTTCTGAAGACCGTGTCTTCAAAGGCCTGGGATGAAGGGTAACACACAAGACACTGTGGCTGCGCTCCTGCTGGCCAGGGCATGTGGGTAGTAATTCACATGGCTTTCCAGGAAATGTGCTGCGCAGAAACCAAATCAATAAGGTGCCCAGTGAAAAGGAAGACTTTGACACGCTGCAAGGAACAGTGACTTTTGCTCCCCTCTTCTGACATCTCTTTTAACATAAAGTTTCTGAACATCTGTCTCTGGGGTAGAGCAGGACATCTGGCAGCAGCCATAGTGCTTTGGTGGTGTCACGGCAACGACGGGCTGTCTGCATATTTTTTTAATCCTACCAGAAAAGCTTTTTCCTTTTAAATGAGTTCAAAGCAGAGCCTTTAATGGCCATTTATATTTAGGGTGCATATTTGAGGCCCGTTTTACAAATGATGTCATGAGATGAGTCATGGTCCAGCACAAGATCCTGTATCAGCCCATGGTGAATGGGTCGCTCTTTTAACAAGCCCAGAGGCGTGGGGACCACTGATTCTACGTCAGTCTCTCCTGAAAGACGTGTTGCGAATATGTTTGTCAGGTGCCCCCTCTTCTAGGCACCTGGATCTGTACTTCTAATCTCTGTGATAGAGGCTTACATTGCTTCTGTGGCTGTGGGTTAGGCAGAATGGGGGACACGCGCGCTGTGCATTCCTGTGCAGGAGAGGGAGGTCAAGACAGAAGTTTTTTCCTTGATGAAATATGTGAAATGCCATATGGTGGAGCAACCTGAGACACCAGGTGTGCCTGCATCACCAGCTCCTGTGCTGTTGCCATGGAGACCAGCGCTCAGCGCAGCTCCTGGCCTCTGCTTTGCTGTTTGGAGGACCAAGCTTGTCTAACAGGAGCGGGTGCTCTGACATACAAAGGAATTACGCCTTGAAGGCAAGCCTTCAGCAATTTCCTACTGCTTTTGCTTGAATCTTCCTAGAGAGTTTTTGCCCTCTGGACTCCTGACTTTCGTTTGACCCAATACTGTAGAAGGAAAGTACAATAGTGACATTTATTAAGATTGCACTTTGTGTTATATATACCGTATCTACTCTCCAGAGTGTTTTATCCACACTTACGAGAAACATGAGGCTTTAAGAAAATGAGATTTTTCCCCATCATAAATCTCTGTCCCAGTCTGAATCTGAACCCAGGCCCATCTGACTCCAGCTTATGTCCTTAGCTTCCCTCTAAAAAGGGGAATAAATCGTTCAATGTCTAGAGTGGGTCTTCACAAAGGATCACCAAATTTTATTTGCCCTATTTGGGCTTTTCTGTAAAAACCCATACTGCAGTCAGGGATGGGAACAGACTAAGAACTGAGAAGCTAAAGGAAGAGAAAGGACAAGAGGTTCCTGCCGTCTTTAGAATAGCCATGTAGACTTGTTGACCAGACATGCCACAGCACCCAGACTGCATGGCTAGGGCCTACTGAGCACGTGTGTGGGACCCTCATGCTCTCAACAAATATGTACTGCGACCGCGTAGGCCAAGCAGTTGTCTCACGCCTGTGGATGCAGCGGAGTGAACAGTGTGGACAGAAAGCCCTGCCCGTGGGGCGTTTCTGCTCTGAGCCTGTGCAGCAGTAGGGCCCTGGGAACCTTGGGAAGCGGTGAAACAGTCCTCTTTGCTCCTCCTCCTTTCGCCCCTGATTCTCCCTTCCTCTCCCACTCCTCTTTCTTCTTCCCCATCTCCTCTCTTCCTCCTCCCTCCCCTTCCTTTTCCCGCTCCCTCCTCTTCCCCTGTACTGTCTTCTCTTCTCCCTCCTCTGCCTCCTTCCTTTCTTCCTCTTCCTCCTTCTTTCTTCTTCTTCATGCTGAGGATTGAATCCAAGACGTTCACACTGAGCTAGCTACGTCGCGCCCCCAGCCCTCCCTGCTTGTGTAACATTTTAAGACAGAATCTTGCTAAGTCACTAAGATGCCCAGGTCCTGCTTCACTCCGAGTGCTGGAACTACAAGCATGTGCCACCATCGCTAAACACTTACTTCTTACCCTAGAGAAGTTGATAGCAGCTATTTATGACAGATGCATTGTGGGAAGTGCTGGGCTCAGGTACACAGCTCTGTGAATGGTGGCTTCCTGGGGGCTCCACTGGTCCTCTCACTCACCTGTGAGATGATTAGAGCACTCAGGAGACCCCAGCTCACCCCCTGCCTAGAGGTCTGCTGGGACACACCTGACCAACTTCAGGGAGGCTGTCGTCTCTCTGGTGACACAGGGGGACAGGCCTTTGCCTAATGCAACTATTATCCCAGGCCTCCCTATTTTATGCATCAGATAAATTGATGCATGCAGGGTTTTTACAGCTCTCCGCACCTCATTTCATTTCTTTACATTTTATTTTGCTCATTCCAATTCTCCCTTCTGTGCTACTTAGCTCTTTTCTATACTGCTTTAAAAATCGTAAACATAAAACAGGAAATTTGACATCTTCACCCTCACCTTGGATTACAACACTTAAGAGTACACAGCCAGTAAGAGGCCCAGTAGCACGGCCCTTGCATGGCCAAAACAGAGAATTGCTTCTTTGATGTGATCACTTGGCCAGTCAGAAACCCACAGAACTCTCATCCAAGTTGCATCTCTCTGTTGTCCATAACGTCATCACTGGAGATGTCACCGAATGCCTTGGCAAAGGTCTTTCTTCCACCCACAGACTCAGACACACACACAACACACTTACTGGGTAGAAACCTGGGACAATTACAGTTGCTTTGATACCCAAAATGTAAAGTGACTACCCAACTCTGCTCTGGCCATGCTGGTCATTCCAGGCCTGTGATTTGCCTCTGGGCTGTTGTATGGTGCCAAATGGTCAAATAAGAGAGAGATGTTATCAGAAAAGTGTTTGACTTTGCTCTGTTAATTTGTGAGAAAGTAGCTGTGGAATGAGAGCAATACAAAACAAGAGCTCAGTGTCAGTGTTAAATAAAACTTAGAATACTATCATATGCACAGACATGATAGTGCTATATTTAATTAAACAGGAAAAAGAGAAGTCACCATAATTGAAATAACTTTCCTTACACAGCCAAAATTCCCTGGGGTACAAGTTGGGTAAAGAGAGGCCATAAAAGAAAGACCAAAGGATACAGGGGGATAGAATTAGGACCACATGGAGGACAAAGTTTAGGGGAGATTTCCGCCCATCCTTACACCAAGCAATTCCAAGGACTGATGTATCTCTGCCCAAGAGTTTCCATCCCTGGAGGTGGCTGAATTTACATGCTAGGAATCTAGACATGGAGACCAGTCCGAGACTACTTGTTCACTTTTCTAACATAAGGGAAACTTCAAGAATTGCTCCCTTGGAAAGCTAATTCTGATATTTTATAGAAATTGACTGGAAAGATAAGTACTTCCATCTGCTAAAGCAAACAATACAAGGAAAGCAGTCTTCCTGTGCAGTTCTTAGCCAGGGATACTGACTCAAATCACCCAGGAATCTGTTTAAAAAGTCAGTCTAAGACTGTAGCGGATGACAACCAGTGGTCAACATAAAACCCTCAGCTGAACTGCGTCAGCATGGTGCTGGGTGTGGGAGGCCCACCTGGGGACTGCTGCCAGCAGCGTGAGGCAGATCTGCAGAAGTGAGGCTGTTGGGAGCTGGTAGAAGCTGTAAGGAGCTGTTGGTTCTTTTGGAGGAGCTCGTCATGCTGGCTTTCCTGATGAACTTGGCTGTTTTCATCCTCCGAAGAGCTTGGGACCTTGCTGGCACTAAGAATAGTTTCAGTTCACTTTGGGGGAGCTCACTTTGAGCATCACTTCCTGGCTCCGGAGGGGAATATGGTGTACAGCTCAGTGTCCTGGAGAAGCTTGTGATGTTGAATTTCCTGATGAGAACACAGCTGTCTTCACCACTGGAGCAGCTTGGGACTTCAATGTGGCTGAGAACGGCTGTGGTACTTTTCCAGGGGGGAGCTCTGGTTCTTGCTTTTAACGTTGTTTCCTGGCTCCAGGGCAGATCCCTCAGCCTGCTAGCACAGATTCTTCATCCCACTGGTACAGACTTCCTAGATTCCACCACTGACCTCTGGGCCTCCAGGCCCACATGAGACGTTGTTATGGGCTCTAGGCCTCCAGCTGGACTCATGGGAGGCATTGTTAGGGACTAGAGGTCTTCAGCTGGACTCATACAGGACATCGCCGTGGGATCCAGGCCCTCGGGTAGATTCCTTCATCTTAGTATGTGGACAGATTTCCTGTACTCTTTTGTGTATCATTCTTTGGGTGATTATTATAAATAATCTTACCAACTAAGTGTCATGTATGATATTGCTCCCCTTGCAGAATATCCGCCAAACCAACACAGAGACCTATCAAATCAGAATCTCAGGGAAGGAGTTTCCAGCAAACTCCCTGTGCTGTATCCTTCCCTTCTGCTCTCTCTTTTCACTGCCAAGGTAAAGGAGGGAGCAGTGTGCATCCAGAGCCCGCTGCTCTCCCCAACTTACAGCACTGCCCACGGAGCCGCTTAACGCTCAGCAGGCTGGCGACACTACAGAAGTTCTCTACTTTGAGGACTTACGTAGTTTAAGATGCTACACATACAAACTCATGTTTGAACTACATGGGCCTCAGATGTAAACGTTTTAGAATGTGAAGTGTGCCGGTCACGATTCATGCACTGGTCAAGGTGCTCCTGCCCATGAACTTCTCTGCACTCTAAGTCCAGGCGTGCTACGAAGCATCCCATTCACTTTCCTTTGTATCTGGAGGCTTCTCATGCAATAAACACTTCTGTCACATCCCCTCCTCTCCCCACTCAGCAGCCCAAAGCCATGGCAGCTCCAGTTTGCCTCTGTTTCTCCCCACCTCAGTCCTGCCCAGGAGAAACTCTTCCAGCAGCTTCCATCTACTTCTTCCTGTTTTCGGTGGTCACTGACCTCAGAATTTGAAATCTCTGAAGGCCAGATGCGTGGTGCCGGGAGAGTGAGCCATGGAAGAAAGGTTACCCACAGGTCACATGGACTGTGCTGGGCACTGCGCTTTTGTATCAGTTGAGCACCGTGAAGACATGAGCAGCCTGTGGAATACCCACAGCTCCACCCAGTTAACATTGCCAGTGCCAAGTCGTCCACCCACCGTTTTCCCAGACACAAAGGCTGAAAGGAAATGTGCAGTCTATATTTTAAATCAAATCAGCACACAGAGCAGCCTATTTGTGAAACAGAGATGCAATTTGCCTTTGATGGAACTGTGACTTATTAGAGTATGCAACAACCCTTGGTGTTGCGTTGATGTTACATAATACATTTAAATGAATTGCCCCTACCACAAAGGTGGCTGGGCTGGGGAAAAGAAACTGACACCTCAGGTTCTGTTTTATGACTCTTATCTCTCAGAATCATGTGGTTTCAGGAACAAAGTGTCTCCTTCCACAGTTTGAAAGGAACAATTCCCTCACATTTACTGAAGCTGATGTGGGAAAGAAATTACCAGAGAGAAGTCTTGCCGAGTCTTGGCCCAACCTCTTCACTGGACTTCAGGCCCCCTACCAGAAACTCAAGAGCACAAGAAAGATCTCCTACTGCCCATCTGGCCCTTGGGCTTTCTGACTTTCCAACCCGGAAACTTCCAAATAAAACAACATCAATATTAAGAACATAGAGTCACACTGAAGTCACACAAGAACGTAGCACACTGAGGGGCATGGTGCGTAGTGGATCCCACTCATGTTTCAAATATTTGACCTCCCTCCCTGCAAGAGGACTGTACATCTCTACCCATGCCAAGTGATGCCTTGTATATAGGATATCATTTCCTAGTTCTCCCCACAATGGGCTCGGTCATATGACTTGTTTGGGCCAATGGAATGTGAGTGGAAATCACACACACCATGTCTGAAAAGTTTTAAGAGTCTTATGTGTGTGAGCCCTACTGCTCTTTTCCCTGTGTCATGGAAACGAGGTACTGAGGCGTTACAGTATGAACATCAGATGATTCGCACAGCAAAGATGATATGAAGTGATGCATGTATATGTGAACAAGAAATGCACCTTTATTTTGCAAGCAGTGAAGTTGTGAGGGTATTTCAGTACTTCAGCTTACCTTGAGAAAGCTGAGTAATCCATCCCCTTCCACTGATAGATACCCAAAGAATGACAAATGCGGCTTGACTGAGGCCTTTAGAAGGGACATGCCTGGCAGTAAAAGCCTTGCAATCCCCACAGAACCACAGACACCAGAGACTCACATGTTCAGATATGTGGCACCAGCTCTTGCTCCCGCAAGGCACTGAGAGTTCGTGTGATGGCCTCAGCCACTATACCTCCAGTTCGGTGAAGAAGACCCTAGACTCATCAAAGCCAAAGCTCCAGGCCACTCCGTAAGGGCTGAATCTTCCAGGTCTGCAGACCTGGATCTTATCCCTGGAGCCAAGTCTCATGACCTTGGAAGAATCTCTGTGGCTGTGCAGAGGTCATACCCAAGGGCCAGATTGTGCTTGTCTTTTTCATGGTTGTTCATCCGATGAAAACACAGTATTTAAACATTTCTCATAGAATAAATGGATTCTCTAGCTTAGTCTAAGAAATACTAGATGCTGTGATCTGTAAGGTCCCTTCCAGCTCTAGAAGAGATTCATCTGAATAGATGGAGCTGAAAGCATTGAAATAATTTTTCTCACCACTTCACAGGTGCATACTGTATCTACTAGGGGCAGACATCAACTTGGTGCAGCAAATTAGGACAGAAAAACAAGTAACTCTTCCAAGTGAACTGACGATGTAATTTAAGATGCACATGAGGATAGACAAACCTGCCCTCACTTAGCGGCATTTGTTTGCAATGAGCACTGTACACATTACTTTAAGAGAAAAAAATCCAGAGAACTAATTAGATTTACAATCTGAGAACAAAGTAAAAACTGAAGGGCTCCAATCTATTTTTTTCAGTCTCACAGAAGCTGAGGGCAATTGCCAAAAGAAATTACTATTAAATGTGAGTCATGCAAAATAGATTGTTTGAATTTCAATTTGAAATGTGTGAATTTAATATACAACTGCAAATTAGGAAGTGCCTTTTGATTTTCAAAGTATCCTTGGTTCACAAGTGGAAAAAGTCTCTCCTACGGACCGTTCCGAGATGGGCGGACAGACTGCATGAAGACCTGGAAAAGTGGAGGGGAATTTCCGAGCACTTGAAAGACAGTGAGGCTGCGGACCAGTACCACCATCCACACCAAGTAAAAGTTATGTCGCCAAGAGCACTCTGCGAGTGTGGCGCCGACAGTTACAGTTCCTCAAAATAAGGCAGGCAGAGCAGTTTATCAAGAGACTCCACAACCAGTCATCACAAAGTTTCTTTTCAGCTCCACAAGCACAAAGGAAATGAAGTTTTGTATTTATGTGGACTGAAGATTAGAGTTTGCTCTAGGCTTTCAGCTTAGGAGCTGATTGCAAACCCAGACTTGGACAGTATCATGCCGTGAATGTTTCTTCGAGACTGTTTTGCTTACAGGGCAAGAGCAGAGACTTTCATATATGAGTATAGATCTACACTGCCTGATACAGCCTGTAAAGGACTGTGGAGGCCGCAATGGTGAGGAAGGCTTCCAGGGTACATCTAGCAGTGGTGCCAGGGACAATATAGCTCTATATTGCCTATCAAGGACCAGACCAGGAAAAGGTATCTGTATCTGGACTAAGATTCCCTCCTTTGCTACCAGGTGAACTTTTCTGCTCCCTTTAGAACACGGCCAGTGTCGCCCTCTGTAAAGCCTGCTTTGTCCCTCTCTTCCAGGCTACTTCTCAGTGACATCCTCAGTGCTCTAGACTGCATCTAGCTTTCCAAGATTCTTTCACAGCTTTCTTTCCCAGGACCCAAGTTCCCTGAAGGCATAGGCTGTGCCTCAAATCTCCTGCACGTTCAGTAAGTTGAGCTGTTTTTATACAAGTGGAAATAACCCACCTTTGTATTTGTACAAGGTTCAATTAGGGTAGATGAAAAAGTCAGTCCTGGCTGGACACTCCAGACACACTCCTTGCCTAGCATCCTACAGATTACACAGAAACTTGTGGGATCTTGGGAAAATCCCCTTTATGGAACTTGAGACCCTCTGATGTTGTGTAATGCTTTTTCTTTCCTGTGAAAACAAAGTAAGACTAAAATTATAACTCTAGTCTGTCATTCTTAAGTGAGGCACACACAGATCTGTGAGATTCTCTCCAAAGAATATGTATTATATCTGCAACCAGGAACACAGACAGGGGCTTTTTAAGTTGCTACCTGACTATCTTGGTATTTTCCAGCAAAGTTCAAGTGATAAATGCACTCGTGACAACCAGTCAGGTATGTAGTGAAGAGCAGGCCATGGGTCCCAGGAAAGCAGGCACACACTGTCCAAAACGGGTCACCAAGGAATCAGCACAAATCCCACAGAGGACCAGGGCTGCACCCAGGGTCTCGGCGTCGAAGAGGGAATGTTTTTATTTTATTTTTTGGTTTTTCCTTTTATTTTATTTTATTTTTAAGACAATAGAACCCAGAATAACACAGAAACAATACAGAAAATACCAAGTTATAGAGAAGATAGTAGGGAATTGGCACTGGATGCTGTATAACATAGTTATCTTCATATTTGTTATAACAAAATCAATAAAGGATATATAAATTATAGATGAGACAACAGGGAACCGTCACTGGATGCTGTATTACATAGTGTTGTCTTTGCATTTGTTAATACAAAAACAATAAAGGAAATACCAGATTACAGAGAAAATAGGAGGGGGTTTCCACTGGATGTTGTATTACATCATGTTATCTTCGTCTTTATTATGGCTCGTTCAATTAATCAATTTTCTCCACTTCACCACCGTTGTTCTACCACCCTGTCAGTGATCTTCCCACTGGTAAAAACTGCACTTTTGGTTTATTTATTCCCTCATGCTCTTACTTTGGGCAGAGACTTGGCTGCTTCTAAATATGCTGTATATTACGTGGGTGTACACAGATTACTATGACAGGAAGTGGAGAAGCACCCTTTGGCAAGCCCTCACAGCCGTCGAATGTCCAGTCAGGTAGGCGGGGTTACACAGTGAACCACCAGACTCTGTCAGCTCGACCACGTCTGGGCAAAGTGCCTGGCACACTCCGGGGGCCGAGTGGAGCTCTGGGGGTGGAGTGGAGTGCCTGGCACACCCCGGGGGCTGGGCAAAGCACCTGGCATGCCCCGGGGGCTGGGTGGAGCACCTGGCACGCCCTGGGGGTGGAGTGGAGCTCCAGGGGCAGGGCGGCAAGAGGGAGTGTTTTAAATTACTGCTTTACTATTGTTATGGCTTATACCTAGATGTCCCCAAGCCTCAAGTGGTCAGAGGTGGGGCTTCTCGTGGATGGCTGTATCTAGCGTGTGCGATGCTGGGACCAAGGATGTGGTGCTGGGATTGACTCATGCTGCAATGCTAGGATTAAGGCTGCCCATCCTGGTGTGAGTGCTACCTGCCCTAAGAGGGGGTAGCTTGGATAGGATATAAGGAAGAGTTGCTGCTTCTCACTTGTCGCTTGCTCCTTTGCTTTACTATTTTGCTTTCTGTCCACCATGAACTGTTTCTCCTCTGTCTCAAAGCCAGCCAGCTATGAACTGAAACCTCTACAAACTGTGAGCTAAATAAACTTTACCTCCTTTAACTTTGGGAGTCCGGTACTTTGAGCAAGAAAAGTAACTAAGACAACCATTATGTTTGTAAGTTCCCTGAAGTACCTCTTCAAGAAATTATGTTTGCTTTTTAGTTTCTATTGAAAATTGGGAGAAATGTGCTTTGCAAAGCGAAAGATCTCTTGTTGTATGATACCATCAGAACCTCCAGTTTTTGGTTCAAGGAAAGTATTAGGAGAGCACAGGAAGGCCTTCCTTCTGTCCTTACCGTAACCTTTGCTGAGAGAGGAGCTAACTAGCTCTCATAAGCACTCAGGAAAATATCTGTGTCCAAGCTTCTCAGGTGCAGACTATGCCAGTGGTGGGGTTCAGAACCCTTTGGACAACCGCAGGATCCCAGCTTTGACTGAAAGCAGTATGAGTACAACCTAGATGGAGGTCATGTTATAGGAATGACAGGGGAGTGAGCACTGTGGTCTACTTCTGGTGTCCACATATTCCTCTAACGCTTCAATGAAAGCATCAGGATATGTCTGGTTCAGAGAAAAGAGCGGTCCCCAGTTATGGCAGATGCAAAAATAATCACTGGCCCCTTGAGTCAAAAGTGGCTGAAAGTCAAACTGATCCCATGCAGAATGACTGGCAAGGGCTGGGCGTCTTGCACGTCATTACATCTGCATGTTTCAGAGGAGTAACGAAGAGCTGGGTGAGGCATCCCGAAAGTGGCTAAGCAGTGGGCTGCTGGTAAAGGAAGGGTTGGTGGATGGAGAGAGCCATGCCTTTCGGTGTTTGCTGGTTTCCATGGAGTAAACATTCTCACTAGGGCTAATTTCAAGCTACCCATGACTGAAAACCTCAAAACATCCAAAAACTGGCTCTGGGAAAGCCTGGCCCACATAGTTCTAGCACATCACTTCAGGTAACAGTTATCTAGGGGTCACTGTGGTGCCAGAAACTTTA
Organism: Dinomys branickii; assembly: GCA_004027595.1. Classification (NCBI taxonomy): domain Eukaryota; kingdom Metazoa; phylum Chordata; class Mammalia; order Rodentia; family Dinomyidae; genus Dinomys; species Dinomys branickii. Next base: position 61,239 of record PVLD010005041.1, on the reverse strand, counting down.
GCTTCAGTACTTCATTTAACTTTTCCAACTGCACTCTACAAAAAATACTACTGTTGCCATCCTGCTCACTCTTCCCACTGCCAATATCTAGGTGGGAATGGACCACTTCCAGGGAGGGCTGTTCTTCCCAACCTGTAACACTCCCCCAGTGCCACTTACCCTCATCCAGGCAGCAACACTTCAACAAGTTCTCTACCTTGGGGTCTCATACAATTTAAGATACTACAAATGCAACACACATCTAAATTATGCTAGCCACGCACATAAGAGCAGTGGTTACGATTTGTGCAGTCTCTTATCAAGGGAGCTTGCCTGTAAGCTTCCCTGCACACTAAGTCCAGGCTTGCGCGAGCACATAGCCATCACCCCATTCCACTTCCTCCATGTCTGAAATGGGCACTTCTCTCTCCCCATCACCACCATCACCACTATTACTGCCATCATCTCTGTTTTAAGGTGAGGTAACACAGAAGAAGAGTAACTTGCCCAAGGTCTCACAGCTTGGAAGCGGTGGAGCTGGGGCTAGAATCCGGGTTTCTGACTCCTAAATTCTCACAGCACCAAAGCTCTTCTTGTTACCTAACAGGTTCTTGTTTTAAATAACTAGCACACAGGTATTGAGCCAAAGAGCAGGAAAGATGTGACCAGAAAAGGCAGAGCCCAAATAGGTTTGTGGCCTGTCAACCATCACTAGGTCACAGCAGAATACACGGGGATTGCATTCCTTTGGAAATTCTACACCTTCCGCCCTTGGTTTTTCCTTCCCATCTGTCACCAGCACCTTCCTCAGTAGCTCTATGCCTGGTATCACCTGATGTGATTCCAGGCCCAGGTCACTGAGAAATACTGTTTTTCCCCATGATCAAGGGCAGCCAGCAAGCAGCTATGATGCCTTAGTGCAGTGCCAGCTATCTATAAATGTTCTACACTAGCATGGCAGTTGGTGGCCTGGTTGCCCACAGGTAATGCTGCGTAAGCTGGAGAAACTTGTGGATTTTGGCACAAGGATCTCTGGTAACGTTTTTTAATGAGGAAATAAAAAATGATATATTCCTATCAAATCTAGAAGTCAGGGATTGTTGTAAGAGTGGGGAAAAACAAAAATTCAAGGGGAATTGAATGTCTTCTGTGTCACTCAAGCACTATCACATTTATGAACATGGTAGAAAATCAGGAAAACAATGCGTGGGATGAGGAGATGGAATTCCTGGGTAGGTGGGTCAAGAAGAGAGGCAGGCGGAGGGCACATACCCAGTGCTTCCCTCTTAGAACTTGACAGTGAGGATCAGGCAATTAATATACTACTAACAACCTGTGAGGAACACCATGGTGAAAGACAGGCCTTTGGGTGCTCTGGAAACCAGGGATGGGCCACCTCTGCTCACCAGTCCACTTGTAAAGTAGGTCACCAAGGAATCAGCACAGATGCACTGAAGGCCAGCACTGTACCCAGCTTAAATCGCAAGCTGCCAGCCAGTAATGAAATCAGTTTCCTAGGTCAGGTCCCATAATTTCACAAAATGAAATTAATTGGAAAATATCAGAGTGCATTACGTGTAGTAAGGACAAAGATTATTCCATTAAACTTCTGTTGTGTGTATAAATGCACACACATATCTACATGAAATCGAATGTTTACTTTCAATTATCTACTTCATTTTTTAAAAACACATGAGAAAATTCTGGTGGAAATAAATCCATTATGTGGAAAAAAACTGATGTTGAGAAATGTTTCCATTGTTACATGATTTTGTTGCCCAAAACACTGAGTCTCTTATAAACTACTATGAGCAACTTAAAACTTGAAAATATTCCTGTTTAAAAATCTTCCAAAGGAAGAGGTTCAGTGGGTTTTGAACTACTGGGATGAAATGCAACCTACCAATTAATTTATAAACACTGACTAACATCAAGGAAAATGTAAATTTAAGAAAGTTAAAGACTTCTGCATAATTAGCAGACATGATTAAAAATGAAGCTCATTAAAAAGCTGATCTCACAGACGTAGAGAATAAACTACATAGTGGTTGGCAGAACCCAATAAAGATGTGGGGGCAGAGAGGTGAGGGGACAGCTCACAGGCACATGGGTGGAACTGGACAGAAGAACATTGTCTAAGGTTCTGCGCAGCACAGTAGGGTGACTACAGTTGACAAATAACGGAATATTTCAAAATAGCTCATAGAGGGGAGTTTGAATGTTCCCAATGCAAAAATATTATTAAAAAAAAAAAAAAAGCTCATGGCTTATAGTTGCAACCAGCATTTACTGCACTCAGACCTATGCACTTTTGTAAAGCACCTTTGCTTTAGCTGTCACTATCATTGAATATAAGCACCAGCATAAACGAATCACTGCCTCTAAATTGTTAGCCTGAGAATTTACAAAATAATGACACATATTTAATCTCATGGCCCTTGATACAAATATTAACCACAATTTTTGAAAGGATTTTTGTACCCCAAAAAATACTTTTTAGGGCTTTCTAATCTAGTCTTTAAAATTTCTCTATCTTGTGAAGATTTTTATAAGCTATATACAAATACTAATGTCAATTACAAATGTTCTGTAAACTATTAACACAGTAACAGTGTGGCCACAAACACTGCTGGAGAAGTAGGGTCAAAGCTTGGGAGATCTGTCCTAGGTTAGTGCAATCTTGTCCTATGGGTCAAATGAAAGGGTATCAAAAGCCATTGGACTCTTACTTAGCCTATGGGCTGCTGGGAGGAAGGAGTAAGGGTGGGTACTGGAATGATTTTTATAAATATTGCTTTTTTAAAACCTCTATTTAAAACCTGTACATCTTTTGTAAAAAGAAAAAAATCAATCTTATAAAGTAAAAGGAAAAATACAAACTAAAAAGCAGAAGTCTCTCCCGATGAAAAATGTTTGCACCTTGATTTGACAGACAAAAGAAAATTTTAAGTGTTAATTCTTAAAAGAAATTTATCAAAAAAGAGAAATTTATCTATCATAATTCTTTCCCTAAAATAATAAGAGTTCATTTATGGCACAAACTAATGAAATATGTAAGAAACTGGTTTACTTTGGAAAATACAGAAAAGATGTTTTTACTGAAGAATTCAGTCAAAAACTTAAGGTTTCCAGTGAACGTAGGGACTGAATGTTATTGCTTATGATTAGCAAATATGCATTTCACACAATTCCCCATGGAGAGCCAAAACCAGAGCCCATCTCCAGCGTATCTCTGGATGCAGTTTCTAGTCGCCTTGGGCAAGTGTGTCACTTCTGTTGCTGTGTTTCTGTAAACCTCTCCCAGAGTTACTCTGGTTTATGACATCCTACCTAATTAGTGGTCCCCATGTTTCCTTTTACTTTCACTGCAATGACCTCACTTTTTCTAAGATTTCATGCCATTAACCTGTTCAGTGAGAGTGACACACAAAACTATTCTCAAAAACCCACTGCTAGCAACAGAAACCTGCTGACCTAAACCTCAGGTGATAAACAGCTCTGAAAAGAGAGAACAATTATGGTAACCTCATAATAAACTGCTAACCCAGAATACATTACGGTCATGTTAAAATTTGTAAGAACAGGTTGACGTACCTAATCTGAAAATTCAAAATCCAACATTCAAAACTGGGCATCAACACCATACTCAAAAAGTTTCAAATGTTGGAGCCATTTTGGATTCCAAGGATTTCAGAGTGAGGATGCTAAACTGGTAAGATACATGTAACTATTCAAAAAGCACGTTGAAACCTAAAATGCTTTTAGTTCTAAGTATTTCAGGTAGGAGATATTTAACATATACACAAAAGTTGTAGGAATTCAAACATTTTCTCATGCATATGTATGTGAAAACCATATAATGTATTTGAACTTAGCACTGATAGAGCCCCAAACCAGCTGAGTGTCAAGCCCGATGTTCCATCAACCCAACTCTGTTATAAAGTTTGGACAACAACAGAGTCAACACTGTTTTCAAGATAGCACAGTTCTTATGAGCCCTTTGCTGACACTTGAAGAGCAACGAATGAAGTGAGTTCTCACAGTAGAAGTAGAGTAACTTAGCAACCTAAAGTTCAGGGCTACCTTAGATTTTGAAATACAGGCTTTATATTGTAAACTGAATAAAACATTCCACCCACATTTATTTATCTTAGAGAACATTTTGATTGAGGAAAAGGCTTTTAGAAGTTGACAGAACTCCTAAGAAGGGGTCCTAAAACTTCTTGGAAACCAATTGTTCTTAAAAAACAACTTTAATGAGTTAAGTGCAAATGAATCAAAAACATAAGGATTAACTTTCTCTAAAAATACACAAGGGTCTAAAAATTAAAGAAAATGTGTTTGTTAAAGTACATTTGAGAAATATTACAAAATATATTTCAAAATGCTTGAATAATAGCTTGAGGTATTTTACAAACCCCAAATGAAGCACAATTCATCCATCCCTAATTACATAATAAGTACTAACTAAGTTTTAAGATTTATGCTATGGAAAACAGTAGTCACATTATGATTATTTATTTGTTTAAAAATTATTTAAGATGTGCTAACTGAAGGATTTCCAGAACTGAATTCAGCTCTGGAGAAGGGCCCCAGGAGTGCCTGTAGCTGATGACAACCATACATCCAGCCAGCTTCAGAGCCTGGAACTGTCATCCACTTAGTGCAGCAGTGTTCAGAATCTGAGGGACAGGCTGTCAGAGCCCTGTCCCTTAAGTTGATGGTCTAATATAATCCACAGAAACTTCACAAGTGACTAGTCCATTTCCTGAAAGCTTTGACCTAGAAAGTAGGCATATATACACTTTCACAGAGCAAACGGCATCATAAGCTCCAAATTCATTTAAATCCCATGATGTGAACACCTCCCTATGAGTATTAACATAAAATCTGTAACAAGGATCCCATGGTGGTCTACCTAAAAAGCCCCAGCGGAAAAGCACTGAAGGAGTAGAGAACCTCAGATACACAAGTGAACGCAATGTATTTATTTCAAGAATCAAGCACTTTGTGTGGGTGCAACTCTGTTGAAGATAATCTTGGAACATGGCAAAGGAAAAGGTTCTGAAACTAGTCTGAAGTAGGTCTCAACTTTCCACTTAGGAGCCAAGCACCTAAGCAATTCACTCTACCAGCCTCAATTTCCTCTTCTGCAGAGAAATAATAACTGTAAATACATATTTGGGCTAAGGTATAAATTTAATGAAACAGTAAAAGTACAGTATCTAGCACATACTACAGACCTTAGTTCCAACCCTTTGCTGTCAATATCTTGTATCTCTTAATTATGATCAACTTAGTTGAATAGTCTATTGATGCAGGTGGCGCCTCCTTAATTAAAAAATGCAAAATGCTCCAATCTGAGCACCAACGTGACACTTCAAAAGGGAGACTCCACTCTCAACCTCATGTGACAAGTTACACTCAAAATGCTCATATGCTGAATGTACTCTGTAAATTACTGTGCCTTCAGGCTATGTGTATAATGTATACACGAAACAGAAAGTGTGAATGTGTTTAGACTTGGGTCCCAGCCCCAAGGTATTTCATTATGTATGTGGAAATACCCTCAAATCCTAAATGCTTCTGCTCAAAAGCATTACAAATAAGGGATACTCAACCTGCTCTAAGCTATGTCACTTTAAAAGTCTCTAAATGTTATTGCTCACTTGATTTCTTTAACTTTTTGATAGCATTCTTCAAGATCAGAAATAGATAAAAGTTTGAATTCCTAGGTCAGAATGTGATCCTGAACATACTTTAAAATTTCCATGAGTTTCACTCTCCACTTGAAAGAGGATTCAACTGTGTTATTTGCTCCTTATTTTAGATCTTAATGATTTCTGCTCTCAGTGCTGCAGGGTGCTAGTGAACTGCTCAAAACCTATGCCAAAGAACCTGATACAAGGAAAGGTAAAATTAGGGACTGCATGGCCATAAACTTTTCTGACCATAAAGAGAACAGGAGGTAACCAGGGCCACATGTGTACTTTCCTTTGCTCAATGCTGTGTGCAGTGGCTGTGACAGGGAGCCACAAGAATGCCTAGTCCGTCAGGTCGTGTGCGTGCGTGCATGCCTGCGTGCTTGCGTGCGTGCGTGCCTGTGCGCAGGTATGGCTAACTGTGGGAGTATTGAGTGAGAGGGAGCAGGGAGGAGACCTCAGCACCATCCTCCACAATCTGAGTGTGCACTCATGGAACCAGCCAAGGGAGACAGGGGCCGACCTCCCTTTCTGCCTACCCATTAGAAAGGAAGCAGCTGGTCCTCGGAAGGGAATGCACCAGGCCTTGCTGATACCCTCAGAGTTTCCAGGTAAACTCCTAGTTTCTCTGAGCAACCCTCCCAACACCGAGCCGTGCTCAGCCCTGTGAGCCACGAACCAGGTCACAGCCCAGGCTACACTGGAGAAAGGAGACAGGAGACAGGAGAAAGGCCTGGAGGGAGACTAGGAAAGCTCACCTCTGTTAGGAATTTGGGAAGACAATCTGCCAGGTCTCCTATTTTTGTTTCACACATCTAATTCCTTTCTTTTTTACTTTTCAAGAGATCAAAACCTCATCCATAGTCACACACACACACAAAGGATGGTGTGGAATTGTTCCTAGCTGCCTTTTAGCTGTAAGTATTACACAACTACATGGAAATGTAATTATGCATCAACACCACCTTCACACTTGGTCCACTCGGAACACTTCTGGGAGCCAGAGATAAAGCGGAAAAGGCCGGACTCCCACAGAAATGACACATAGCACTAAAGCTCAAAGAGCGAACTTCTCATCACTCAGCAAACCTAAACTGCTGTATTTATTTACCCACAATTCCCACCAGTCTAACAACCAATTCTCCAGGTTCGTGGCACATTGGAAGGGGAAAGAGGCAATCCAACAAAAAGCCAACAGGAGAAATGGCACGAAAGCAAAATGAGAAAGACCTGCTACTCCTCTACTAGCTGTTGAGAGTAGCACAGAACAAGTGACCGATGCCCATCACACCTCTGAGTCACAAAGCAAAGGGGAAGTTCAAATTCTCTTTATTAACTCAGGGAACAAATGGGATACATTTATAGCAGGACTTCAAAGCCAATTTAAAAATTGATAAGCAAGTTGAAGATGCTCAGCGTCATGGGCCATGAGGGAAGTGCTATTACCTAACTATCTGAAAGGCAAAATCCAGAACACCGACAGCACCAAATGCGGGTGAGGATGTGGAGCAACAAGACTGCCCATTTACTGCTGTTGTGAATTCAAAATGGCACAGCCACTCTGGAAGACAGCTTGGCAGATTTTTATAGAAGTAAATATACTCTTACCACATTTTCCAAGAATCATACGTGGAGATATTTTCTCAAATGAGTTGAAAAGTTATGTGTGCAAAACAAACCCCTGCACTCCAATGTTTCCTACAGCTGTATTCATTACTGTAAAACCTGAGAGCAGCCAAGATGCTCCTCAGTAGGAAAATGGATAAACAGTGGTACATTCACATAAGGGAGGACTATTCCGGGCTAAAAGGAAATGAGCTAAAAGCCATAAAAAGTCCTGGAAGGAGCATGTGTATTTGTTTCAGGCACAATGCACACCAAACTCTCTGAAAAGGCTACATTTTATACAATTCCAAATACACGAATTTTGGATAAAGCTGAAATGAAGAGACAGTGAAAAGATCGGCAGTTGCCAGGGGTTGTGAGGGTAGGGAAAGACGAGCATGTGGAGCACAGGGATTTTTAGAGCAGTGAAATTATTCTTCATGACATATAACATGCTTCTGTATACTGTGCAACAGAGGGAACCTTAATGTAAACTACAGACTTCCATAATAATAATGGATCATTATAAGTTCCCCGTGAACAAGTACATGCCACTGAAGAGGCAAAACAGGAGTGTTGGAGAGTGACGGGAACTTTGTACTTTCTCAAGTACAAGGTATAGGAACTTTGCACTTTCTCAAGTTTTCTGTAAACCTAAAACTTCTCTAAAAATGAGTCTATTAATTTAAAAACTAGCTTCTTGGAAGTGTTCATGAAATAAAGCTCAGTCACGTGGAAAATCCACTATGTGTAATATCCATTTTACAGTGGTGCTACACAAAAAAGACAAATGTATTTGTTAAAACAGAATTACTGAAAAATTACACATCTTAACCCGCATCAATTTGGAAATTATTAGTTTAATGCATAGCAAATTCAAGTTTATAATGTATGACTTTGTGAGAAAGACCCAGAAAAGTCAGTTCTTACTAGTGAGGGGTTATCGCTCCTAGTGGTGGGAAGAATTAAACAGGTGATTGTACAGAAAAGGTGAATTACCAAGAAAACACTGACAACCAACACACTAGAAACTGTTTTACAAACTGCAACCTACACACAAACCCACTAAACTCAAGACTAACAAAGCAGCAGCACAAAGTGTGAGGAAAAGCATGTTTTAGTAAGTACAATTCAGGAATGCCTTTTCTTTAAATGACACTTCTTACTAGCATATAAACACCAGGACAAAAACCTTAATAACACACTTACAAAACCACCATAACATGCAGTGATCCCACTGGACACAGTCTACAACACTGAAGGCAACTCTTCACTATCTCACCATTATTTGAATATACACCTGTCCACTTTGTGTGTTTGCTTAAAGCATTTGGGTTATTAGACAATGCACACATGAACAGGTGGGCACCAAAATTTTTACTTTTGTCATATGACGTTGTATCTGCAAAACTATGAGAAAACAGTGGGATGTGTGCTGTGTTTGTACCTGCATGTACAGAACACATGCAAATAATGAAGATAGTGCTATAATGAAGAACAGAAAAGGAACTGATGCATTCAGAGGCTTAACCTGAAAGACGTGGCTTTGCCAGAGGAAGAATGACAAGATACATATTTTTTTTTTATTTCAGTTTTACGCAGAAGAGGTAATGGGAGGAGAGCAAGAGCGGAAGGGGAGGAGGGCTTGAAGAAACAAACCTGGAGGCTTCCAGGAAGATGCCAGAGCAGTAAGCAGCTGCAGATCGAGCTCCCCAAGGCTCTGAATCCACACTGGAAAACAACAGTTTGGGGAAGAAAAGGAGCAGGGAGGTAGGGCCCCTGGACCCAGGAAGGGAAAATTAAAGCTCACAGAGAAAGCGAGGAGAACGAACTCAACATAGGACAAGGGACAATCTGCCCTTTCTCCCTGGCTCCCAGTTCACGATGTGATAAAACAACAAACCTGCAGTGATACAGTGAAAATGGGTGACTCCGGAGGCCTCTAGGGAGACGCGTACCAGCGGAATGAGCAGTGGATGCTACGTGCTGTAACAGCTTGCGACTCCAGTCCAAGTGGCTGCAATGCTTGGTCAGATGCCATTTGGGGGAGGGGCCTGCTGAAACCGGGACTCAGAGCAGCTGTGGGTTGGCTCCACCTCAGGGCACTGTGTTAAGAGCCCAGTGACTAGGCGAGGGGCATTCACAGGAGACACCCAGCATCCGAGTGCAGCCATAATGTCAGCAAGAGACACCGAGTGTTATGACCTAAGAGACACAGGCTCTACCCTCCAGCCAGGGGCTAGGGCCAGCTTGGACGTCTGCGGGTTCCGAAGTTAGGGACTGGCACACAGCCCTAGTCCTACTGCGGCCCTCCTGGGTTACCCAGCACCCCACCCCAACCCACCGCAGGCTTGCTAGGGTTATCCAGCATGGGCCTGGGCTCTCACAGTCTGCTCTGTCTGCCAGCGAGAGCAGTCACACCCTGCACTGAACACCACCACGAGACTGAAAGCCCCCCTTTCTCTTCTTTTATTTCTCCATTTTATCCTCTTATGTCCTCTTAAATTTCTCAACTTAGAGTAAAATCACTTTATTGAGAGGGTATTTACTATATGTAATTTTCTGATTTGTCTTAGATTTTGTTATGTAACTATAAAATCTTACACAGCTATAGTTAAAGGCAGCAAATCAATAGTTATCACAGTTTGTCATTTTTCAGTCTGTGCTTGATGCTATGTCCACTTTGTGTGTGGTACTTCAGCCAAGGTGACAAAGCTGTTATGATCAACTGGTTTTCATTGTATGACAATACTTAAAGATTGTCTGGGGGTCATAAATAATACTACAGTCCAGCACTAAACAACTGGGTGTTATGCTAAATAGGCAGCAACCTTTAATCCCTAATAAAGTGAAGATGCAGGATCCAAGGACACACTCAAAAGCCAACTCCAACTAAGTCTAAAAGACACTTCTGAAAAGTAGTCATTTCCTAAAGAGGTTTCCATACTAGTAATCAAGCTACCTACCATAAACAATTCATAAGCCTCAATACATAACAAGTGAACAAAACACACAGGCAAAGAAAATGAGAAAACACTGAAGCAAGATACAATCCATAACTCCCAATTCACCCAAGGCAAATACGGGGGCACTGAGGTGGAAGAAATGAAGACACCCAGCTCAATTTTATGAAATGGTAGCGGAAGTAACAAGTAACAAAAAAGATGAATAGGTCTCTTGACAAAAACCAAAACAGATAATTAAAGAGATGATGACCATAGTGAATGAAATGGTTAGTCACTCTACAGTAGACCGATTAAAAAAAGAGCAGCTTTGGAAAGACATGAAATCTATGAATGCCCAACACAGAGAAGAACTGGATTCCATAAGACAGATTCAAATACAAGTTCAATAGACTCACAATTCTACTAAAAGTATAAACAGTAGAGTCACCTAATCTGAAGATAGGATATAAAATCTAGAAGACAGGGTCCGGGTTAGTGGTCACCAAATGAAAGATCTCTTAAAAAGAACAGGAGACCCCTCCAAAAAAGTCAATCCAACAGCTGCTAGATTATGCAAATAAGACTAATGAAAGATCAATTGGAATCAATGAAGAATCAGAAGATAGCACAAAGGGCATTAAAAAAAAGCCCTGTTCACATAAATAATAGAAAACTTTCCAATCATGGTCAAAGAACTTGAGGCATATAGAATTCCAAATAGTCATAATTAGGAAAAACTATACCAGCTGGGCATGTGGCTCATGCCTGTAATCCCTGCACTCAGGAGGCTGAGGCAGGAGGATCACTGTGAGTTCAAGACCAGCCTGGGCTACAAAGTGAGTTCAAGGCCAGCCTGAACTGCACAGTGAAACCCTGTTTCAAAAAGACCAAAGGGGGGAAAAAAAAAAGAACTGCACCAAGGCATATAATGGACAAAATTCCAGAAACTCAACACAGAATACTAAAAGAACAGAATACTAAAAGCTGCTAGAGAAAAGGGAATGCTAAAAGGATTAAGGATAGGAAAGGAAGAACTATCATTATTTGCAGATGAGATGATACTCTACATAGAAGACCCTAAAAACTCCACCAAAAGACTTCTAGACCTAATGTCCAAATTTAGTAGCACAGCTGGATACACTGTCAACACTCCACAATCAATAGCATTCCTGTACACAATAACAAACTCACTGAGAGAAATTAGGGAAATCACACCTTTCACAATAGCATTTAAAAAAAACCATAGGAATCAACCTAACTATAGAAGTGAAAGACCACTACATTGAACACTACAGTACTCTGAAAAAGGAGATCAAAAAGGATATCAGGAAAATGGAAAGATATCCCTTATTCTTGGATAGGAAGAACCAATATAATGAACATGACCATACTTCCAAAATTGTTATACAGATTTAATACAATCCCAAAATACCAACAGCACATCTCACAAAATTAGAGAAAACAATCTTAAAATTCCTTTGGAATCAGAAGAGACCTAGAACAGCAAAAGCAATTCTGGAGAACAAAAGCAGACCATGGGTGGGGTGGGGGCATCACAGTACCTGACTTGAAATTATACTACAAAGCTCCTGTGATAAAAAACAGCATGGCTCTGGCACCAACTCCCCCCCACCAAAAAAAAAGACCCAAAGATCAATGGAACAGACTATAAGATGCAGAAGCAACTCCAAACACACTCAGCCACTTTATCTTTGACAAAAGAGCCCAACACCTTCACTGGGAGAAAGATAGCCTCTTTAATAACTGGTGCTGAGAAAACTGCCTTTCTGCATGCCACAAACGAAAACTAGACCCTAACTCTCACCGTGCACTGAATTAAAATTGAAATGGATCAAAGATCTAAATAGTAAAACAGAAACACTAAATCTGGCGCAAGATAAAAAAGGTAAAACTCTTGAAGACAAAGATTTTATCAACGAAACCCAGAACCCACAGGATATATTGTATTACAAAGAATCAACAACTGGGATCTCATCCCATTAAAAAGCTTTTGCACAGCAAAAGAAACTACCAAGGCAGTGAAGAGACAACCCATATCGTGAGAAAAAATTTCTACCGGCTACTCCTCAGACAGAGAACCAACATTTAGAATATATAAAGAACCCAAAAGAACAGAGCCCCAAATTTAAAGACCCAACCCAAAAATGGCCATCTGACATGAACAGACAGTTCTCAGATGAACCAGCAGAAACAGCAGTGTCAACTGGTCATTAGCGATGCAAATTAAAACACAGAGATGCTACCTCACTCCAAAAGAATGGCTATCATGAGGAAATCAACCAATGACAAATGCTGGTGGAACTAGGAGGAAAAAGGAACCCTTCTTCACTGTTGGAGTGTACTGGGGTAAGCACTGTGGAAATCAGGATGGAGATTCCTCAAAAAAGTGAATAGAGAGTCCAACTGACATAGCTGATCCCTTCTTAGCTGTCTTCCCCAAAGTTAAAACCAACATACCACAGTGATATATGCATATCCATGTTTACAACAGCACAATTTATAATAGCTAAATCTTGGAAACAGCTCATATGTCTATCAACAAACGAATGGAATAAGAACTTGTGGTACTTCTATACAATGGAGCACCACTCTGCCATAAAGAAAAACTTGAGTCTTTTGTAGGACAATGGATGTATTTGGAGACCAGACTCTTCAGTGTAATGTATCAGACACACAAGTTCAAATATTGCGTTCTCTTGTGTGAGAAACCCAAAGGGTAAATAGGAAGTATACCGGAGGCTAGATATTGGGAAATAGAAGAACATGATCAAATGGAAGGGAAATGAGAGAGGGGGAAGGGAAGGAAAGGCAAAGGAAAAAAGAACAGAAGGGCAAAATTGGGGGAAGAGCTTTTGTAAATGGCGAGGGGAAGAAGGAGCGAAAGAAAGAGGAAGGAAGAGGATTTTAGATCTATTCTATACAGTTACAAATTCTGTGATGAATGTTGTCAACCTGTATGACAAACGAGCAAATAAAAAAGTTAAAGAAAAACACAAATAAAAATAGAATAGAATAGAATAAAATCTGCATAGACGACTAACTGAATTTAATCCAATTATTCCTGCCTAAAACTAAGCATGGTCAACTGAGGTAGCATGTGGAAGTCACATCTGCAGGTTCTGGCTTTCCCAACATCAGTTGCATTTAATCATTTCAGATGCTGTGAAGAGAGAGTAGATTTCATACATAACATCAAATAAAAGCCTTTTCACAGGAGGGAAACACCTCTGTGCTAATTCCCTTTTTGTTGTATTAAATGTAAAAGATTTACACACTGCTACTGATAAAACAGTATCCAGGTTTTCATTTTATTTCCTCAAGAAATGAGAAAGACAATTTTTGTGACATTAACTGAACATTTCTTCCTGTTTTCATTAACAGTCACCTGTTAGAAACAGCCACTTGTTAACAGTCACCTGTTAACACATTTAGAAATATCATCAAAGCTGAGGAGTTGTTTAGGGCCAGGGATACAGCTCAGTGGCACAGTGCCTGCCTGGCAAGCACAAGGTCCTGAGTTCGATTTCTGGTGCCGAAAAAAGAGTTGTCCAGAGCCAAAAGATTCAATAAAAGTCAAAGAGTTACTGTTAATGAGGTGAACGTGTAAAAACATTTCCATTATTAAACCGATTTGATTTTTAAATACTCATACAGTTTCTACATTGAGACAATATTAAAATGAAATATCTAAAAATAAATAAGTATGAAAAGTCTCCTTTAAAAGCATAAATAAGTAAACTTACAGCAATTACAACAGACTATTTAAGTTTTCCCATAAAAAATTATTAGTGGAGAAGACAGTAAAACAAAATATTTTTATCCAGCTAACATATCTTCCAACTGTAACTCTTCCTATTTTTTCTGTCATGTGTTCTTGGATTCACATAAATGTTACGTGCTTCACAGTAAGTGGTATGTAAACACATTACATAACCAAACCAGCTAAGCAACAAAGACACAAAAAGCAATAAAGATACAAAAAGGAATAGTTAGTGACTCTGTTTCTTCAAACAAGTGGTCTTTGCTTAGAGAAGCCCAGCACAGACTCTTAGTATCTGAATTCTAATATACAGGATATATCCAAGAATTTAAAAAGAAAAGTGGGACTCTACACAAAAGAAGACTCAATAACCAAGATAACACTGAAGGAACCAAAGCCCACTTAAAATGTGGCCAATCATGCATTCTTACAACTGGTCATCTGAGCAACTTCATCAAGATAACAATATGCAATATAACCACCACTGTTAATTCCTATCATTGTTTTGAAACCCTGTATCATTTTTGTTTTTGTGTTGTTTTGTTTTTGTCTATGTTGTTAATTTGTTGTTTTTTATTCTCTTTAACAAATAATAAAAAATAATAGTAATAATAAAATAAGAACTAACTTAACTACCTCTTCACTTTATCTCAAGTTGCAGGGAGAGGGGAGTGAGACATAAGTAACTATAACAACTGATTATTCTTTTATTATTCGCAACACAGATTCAGCATATACAGAAATTGGCTTTCAAGGAAGGAAGTCAAACAAACTCAAGAATTTCACACCCAGCAGAGTCAGGTTACACATGGCAAAGTGAGAGAGAGAATTTGGGTTGTATACGCACATTCTGCCCTGAGGTATCAGTATAATGGTCATATGAGACTCACCACATACCTGGTTGTTTACTTTTTGCATAATGATTTCATCCTATTTTTTGAGATACTTGAGAGCCAAGTACCACAACAGAAAAGCTGCACGCTCAGGTGCGCAAAGCAAGGCCTCGTTACACACTTAGCGCATGGCATGTTTCCCTTTCTACAGTGACCTGATGTTACTCACACAGGGGCCAGCGCCTCACATGTCTGTCGGCCATCGTGGGATGGGTGCACTGCTCCTGACTGAGGAGACAAAGGCTATCACACTATCTTGTTTTCTCCTGGGATGACTAAAAGCTTCCAGCTTCCATTAAAGGTCCATTTCTTTCTTTATTGGTCTATCTCATCAATATTAATTTCCTTTTTTAAAAAAGGAAATATATATACGTTTAGCACAATTACACAGGTAGTTATCGTGCGGCAAACAGTAAAACTGGCTTCATTAAAACCGATCTATAATAACTTAATACTTTCCAACCAAATGGACATCAGTTTTAATTTTAAAACTAAAGAGGAAAAGAACTTTCCCTATTATCTTTTCAACACACACAGACCCCTCTGCCTCCCCAACAGAATAATAAAAGTGTCAAGTCGTAACTCCCTCTCTCGCTTGCTCTCTCCAGTGTCTCACACAGGGTAAGCAGTCACAAGTCTGCCCGTTAGAGAACTCTCTGATCAGACAGTTGCAAAGAAGAACTACATACAACTTACAACTGAATCTGAAAATCATTACATTACAAAAGTCAAAATAATCATTTTGATAGTAAAAAAAAAAAATACTGCAAAACGCAGAAAAGTCCTGCTACCCAACTGAAATGTTTCAGAAAAGTTTCACCATGACACTAATGTTTTAATGATTATCCTAAAGAATTTAGGGGAAAAAGAAAACATTACTGGCTGGTAAGAGTTTGAACATAATTCTAGGGGGAATACGTATTTATTTTAAAATTTATGAACAAACAGAAATTTCATTCATATCTTTAAGATGAATTAGTTCAATTATAATATAATCACGATTCTTAATTATCTGAAGTCTTATAATTTCTTTCTCAAAGGAAAAAGGGCAATTTATAGTATCCGATGCATACTGGAGCTAGAGTCAGACTTAAACTATCTGAAAAGAACGTAAGGCGGTTATGGCTCTTAGCATGAAAAAATAATTAAATATCTTAGGCAAGATAGGAGTTTTTTTTAAAAGTGTCTATAAGCTATATATATATTTTAGTTTTAAACCAGTTGATGCTATCTAAAATTGAGAATTCAGGGTGCCAATGGATACAAATTTTTAAAAGCCTCATCGTTAAGCACAGAATGTCTAGTAATTGGGATAGGGTAAATGTAATTAATTACAAAGAGTCTCATGATATTCTACTCGTGCTTAGATACATGCTATTTACCCTTCCTGAGCCCTTTTTACTGCCTGATCCATGCTGAACTGAATAAGTACATCAGATTTCTATCTTAACCTTACTGTGTATACAAATTTTTAGACCAAGAAAAATTTTTTAAATTTTCAAATTTCTACTAAACAGGCTGTCTGGGAAACTATAAAGATTTTGTTTGTTTTGCACTCGCCACAGAGGGTGAACTTATTTAGAATGACAAAGTAAGTATCTTAAGTACTAAAGTAGCGTTCAACAAAATTGTAGTGTTCAAAAAATTAGTGTTGGAGCTGAAAATTTAATGGCTTTATCTGTTCAAACATAAAGAAAAATGAAAAAAATTTAGAAGTCTATAATGAAGAACAGTTTCTAATGCACTCTTCAAGAATAAAATAGCTAACAGAAGAATGATGAGGAAGGCAGAAGTAACTATTTTAACCACATGTCCGACTCAGTAAGAACTGAATTCTAAAGCTTTAAGTAGCAAGTTTATTTCCTCCAAAACTTACTGTCACTCTTCTCATAATGACAACTGATGAATTTGACACAAACCTAGTTTTGCTGCGAGGGGTCAATATAGACAAGGACTTCATGTTCGCAGAGTAAAGAATTGAAAACAAAACAAAAGCCAACAAATTTAATTGAGAAATAGATTCATCAAATCTTCTGTAAACAAGTTCCTAAAATAGTACATGGCTACCTTCCTCAGCCTCCCTGCTACACTGGGTTGGGTGTGCAACATTAATGCATCACTACACAGAAGGAGAGGGAGACCATCAGACTCTGTCAAGTTTTTTTTGCGTTTTCTGAGACAGAGTCTTGCTATGAATCTCTGGCTGGCTTCATCTCTTGTGTAGATGGGAATTACCGGCGTGCGACTACATGCCCAGCCAGACTCTACACATGCCTTTTTCATTTCTCATCTACATTTAGGTTTCTTTGTAGTTTTAGATTTTTCTTTGTGTTTTTTTCCTCTAAGGCAAAATATTTCCAAAGAAAAATCCCAAACCTGTTTAAAAGCAAATTTCAGGAATTTCTTCACATTTTATAAACAAAAGTGTCAGAAATGAAAGAGCGGACAAAAACTCAGGCAGAGCCAAATTCAACCATCCACTTTTCATATTTCTCCAAGTCTGCAGCAGAGACAGACTTAGCAATTTTCTTAAGAGCCAACTCAAAGTCTCCCCTAGTAACAGGCATCTGAAGTTCCTCCTTAGAAAGGGCACGGATCTCCTCCGGACTCAAGCCATTGATACGCCGCCTCATTGCCATTAAAGAAGCATCCCTGAAAATATACCAAAATCAATCAGCGGTAACTTCTGCAGTGTTTGTAACACTTTGTTATAAAGTTATGGGGAAGCATTCAAAATATTAGGTTTCTATGACACTGCTTAGAATTTGCCACTTCAGACTTCCTGAGGGTTCAGGGGAACACAAAACGGAATCCGAAACACTTACAACATGAAACATACAGTTAACGCATGGTTAAAACCTACTTAATGAGCTTGGATAGTGATGAATTTTCTTTCCCTTAACTATGCCTCAAAAAGAACCAAGAAGTTTAGGAAACTGAAGTCAACTTTGAAATACTAAATTGCATACTTGGAAACAAACATATGGCTAATGTTAAGACAATTCAAATCACGCATGAGCTTTTCTCACCCTAATTAGAGCGGACAGAGCCAGGAACTCTGCTCTAAAACAAGAATACGTCCACATACAGTGTGCTTGAATTCCGCACATGGACCACGTGAAAGCAACAAAGGCCTCTCCTGATTCTATTTGCATCTCTGTTGCAAATAAAGATGAAGGTCTGCAAAACACAGGCAACGCATGCTCATGCAAGGACTGCTAGGAAGTCCGAGCCAGCCAAACCTTCAGATTTGTAAGTGTTTGACTGTACTGATGTGAGTTTGCTGTAGAGCGCTAACCTTAGATGCACACAGGAAAAATATGCACAGAAAAATGAGACAACAGATGTTGGGCCATTAAAGAAAGGCCACTGAGGTCAACTTCAGGAAAATAAGTAAAAGAAAAAATCCTCTTTACTAAGTGATGTGAACTGTCTAAAAATTATGAGGTTACTAAATTGAAAAGGAAAATTTAAAAACTGTGCTTCTTCCACAACTTAAATTGATCAGCCTTGTTCATCCACATGTGGACACACAATGCTGACCAGTGCTGAACGGCACTGCCGCACGCTGGTGCAGGAGCCACAGCACAGAGCTCAGTTAACCACAGCTTGCCAGTGTCATTATTGCCAAGTTAGACAAAACAATGTCTTAAAAAGCAACAGATTAGAAATACAAGTTCTGTTATAGAATTATTTACCTAATAGTGATCAGTGAAGTTATACAGAAGGAACAAAATTACACAAACAGGAAAACAAGTCAAAGAAATAGGTAACTACTTTTCAGTTAAGGGCTAACTATAATGACTTTAAGATCCAGTCTTCCTATAATATCTATAAATAATACCTAAGATCACAGCTCATTAAAAAAAAATACCTGCAAACATTAGTTATGTCAGCCCCGGAGTATCCCTCAATCTTCTCTGCTATGTCCTCCAGCTGAATATCAGGATCTAATTCTACTTCTCGAAGATTGATCTTCAGAAGTTCAGCTCTTCCTTTTGCTGCAAGAAGATTTTTAGTTGTTACATTAAACCATTTTGCTGAGAAATCAATATATTAACATTCAGGAAAAGAAAGAGCAATACAAGGATGAGTCGGTAACACGAGCCCTCCAGTACTGCCAACTCACTGATATGTCATGGCACCGCTTAACTTCTTATGCATCTTTGCTGAAATAACTAAGGACAGAAACAAAACTCGGTTTTCCGTACAGACTGAGGATAACCTGCTGTGAGAACCAAGGAGCAGAGATCCGTTATGAAAAACGTGTTAGTGTCTTCAAGAGCCAGGAATACTTCTAACAAAAACATTTGTCCTGGTTTTAAAAAACGACGCTTGGTGCTCTGATGTCCTTACCGTAGCTCTCTGCCCACTCTGTGCACCTCAAGCATGGCAGCAGCCACGTGGTCAGCCTGATGAACGCATTTCTTTTTCTTTCTTTTTTTGGTACTAGGAATTGAACTCGGGACCTTGCACTTGCCAGGCAGGCACTGTGCCACTGAACTATATCCCTGGCCCTGAACTCATTTCTCCACCACTCTCCAATTATAGTTTGCTTTTTGACAAACCCCTTAAACTACATGCTGTAACAGTCTCTTAAACTCTGGGTGATTGTGGCTTCCTATCACATTAGGGTCAGAATGAATTTTTAAACATTGTTCTTTTTGCTGCAAATTCACACCAGTGTGTCCTCTGTCTCTCTGTATTTATTAGCGTTCCACTGTACTAGCCCACTCACCTTTGTTTTCCCCATTCTGGAACACAAACCTCTTTCTACTTCCATCTCACTATTTACAGTGCTTCTGTTTTCTTGGATTGTTCTTTCTGAAGTTTCCGCCAGGCCCATGTCACTCCTAGGGGCTTCGCTGCTCTGTGAGGTCATCTGTGTCTGTGCGCTCCCAGATCTTTCTCCACAGAAGGCAGTCTGGGGCTTCTCGGCCTCTCCGTAGTTGAGAGGGCAGGGAGAGGCAGTGAGTATTTATGGAGTGCTGACTATGACTCAGGTCTTATGTGTACTGACTCATTTAACCGTCATGACAATCTGATGAGATGGATTCTGCTCTGATCTTTATTTCACATTTAAGAAACCTGAGCAGGGTTGAGTATCGTACCCAGCTCAGAACAGGCACGTGCATCATACAGTCTGGCCCTGACTGCATACTCTGTCTGCTGCACTTAACTGCCTGGGTATGCTCACAGGGAGTTGTGAATATAAGCAGTGGTATGTGTTGCTTCTGTCCTTGTTTATGTGGCTTTAGGGTATTATACATGTTAACCTTACCATATAGCACTAGCAGTTCTTTACACTATTAACACATTAATTCCCTGTTAAATCTTTTCACAAGGTTATTCAGTGTCATTAATTGAGTTTTAGAGGGCTTTATATATCTTACTTAGAATCTTCCAAAAACTCTGTGATATAACCGACATTAAAAAGCAATTGTCAAAAAACACAGTTCCTAAGAAAAAAAGAGTATGCTTCCTGCCATGTTTCAGAACCACCAGGTCCTTACCTAAGAGCAGTTCACTTGAAATCAGCTGTGTGGAACTGCATTACTGTGGGAGAATATTATATACATCAAACTTGGTGTTCAGGGTTTCAGGCTTGATCAAGGCAAAACATTTAATTTACAAACACAGCGGTATTCTAACACTGCACCCAAAGGAACTGAGCCACACTAGCTCACCTGTGTTCACCCGCTGAATGAGGAACACTGGACAGCAATGTACTTTTGTCAAAACTGGGAGTTCCCACATGGGCATCAGGGACGCAGCAGCCTTCTGTAGCAGTGTGGGTAGGAACTTCTTCCCTGACCCTCTTCCTTTCCCACAGCTTTACCATCCACGTGCATGGAGCACATCTTTAGCTCTAACAGTTTGCCAGGTGTCCCCTGAGAACCTGCATGGTGGTCTGTTGGCTGCGGTCCAGCACAGGGGCCTCCCAAGATTAAGGAGTCCTACAGTTCGAGGTGTTCTACTACACCTTTTCTTTTTATGTGGTAAGTTTCAAATATGCCTTCTGCCTCCCTTTCAGTCACAGCTGTCCTGTGTTGCTTTGCTCTCCCTTGTCTTGGCAGTGCATTTGTGTGTGTAAAATATAACTGCAGTACAGAAACACACTAAAGTGTTTGGTTTATCCACTAACTGGCAAAGCAGACACCTGTGTAGCCACCGTGAGGACAAGCATGGCGTGCCCTTAGAACTCGGCGGCTCCTCAATGTGTTCCTCTTCCTGCCCCCTGCTCGTTACTTTTGTTCCTTTTCTGGGAGTAATCTATTACTTTCTCTTTTCACTTTATCACCTGTTGTGTGTACCCAATTTTACCTCTGCTTAAATTTTACACGAATAGAGGCACACTAATTGTATGTGTTTGTATCTTGCCTCTCTTGCTCAGGAGGATTTTAAGATTCATATACATGTTGTCACCTATTCATGCAATTCACTTCTGTTGCTGTGTGTTGTTCCACTGCGTTTGGTTCCTAAGGTTGCCATAGCACAATACCAAAGACGAAGTGGCCTACCCAGCATGAAGTAACTTGCTCTCAGTTCTGTGGCCCACGAAGTTCAGGACGAAGGAGGACATCAGTAGAGCTGGTTTCATCCTGGGGCCCGCCTGCCTGGCAGAGGGCCATCTTCCTGCCCTGTGTTCACGTGGTCCTTCTCCCAGGGCTGCTCATGTCCTCGTCTCTTCTCGTAAGGACACCAGCCGCGCAGGACCAGGGCCCGCACACAGGGCCTCATTTTACCATCTCTCTCGGGGCCGCATCTCCAAATGCAGTGACATTCTGAAGTACTAGGTTTAGGACTTCCAGAATGTTTAGAATTGGGAAGAACACACTTTAGCCCATAATAGCCATTTTGTGTTCACCATCGTATTTGCTGAATGTTTTGATTGTTTTCTTTGTTCCCTGTACTGAGGACTGAACCCACAGCCCTCACACTGAGCATTAACTAAGCTCCATGCCAACCCCTTTACTACTTTTTATTTTGAGACAGGATCTTTCTGAGTAGCAAGCTGCCCAGCCAGGACTTGAACTTGTGATCCTCTTGCCTCAGCCTCCTGAGCAGCATTAATGGTGTAATGAATGGTGCTAATGTGGACATTCCTATACATGTCCATATAATGGCGAAAATGTCTGTTTCTTCAGACCAGTATGGAATGTTTCATCTTAGGAGTCACTCGGGGTAGAAACTTCCAAGGTGACACACCATCATCCCTAAGGCTGGGCCATAAAGTACAGTGCAGCTTCGAACTCAGGCAGCGGACAATCACACCTGAGCCCTGAGGTGCCAGGTATGCGATCCCACTACTCCAGACCATGGGGAACATGTAGGCCAGGCGTGGCAGAAAGACAGCCCGTGCTGGCATGCGGTTAGTCTGAGAGTGGAGACACCGAGGAGGAACCAAGGCCCTGGCCGTGACTCCCAGCAACAGGGAGCAGACGCGAGTCCTGAGCAGTGCAGTTGCGGTCTTGTCCCCATGAGCACTGGAGTGGTCTGTTAAGCAGCAAGAGTAACTCATACACTGACCTTTCCTGGTACCACATTCTAATTTTTTTTTCACATTCTAATTTTTAATCAAAGTATACTTGTATTTTCTTAATACAAATTATACACCTTACAGTGTGCTTTTTGGGTGGCTTTGTCTTCTCATTATTTCTTGCCTCTTTCAACTAGAAATTTCTTATCCATAAATGCTTGTGTTCATAAAGCAGTCTCCAATTTTTAAATTTTGGCATACTGCACTTTTTAAAAAACTTCTTGAATTTGCGTAGTGCATGTTTGTAGTACACGCAGTTCACAGTCATCTTGGGGAATGGGTCATATACATGCCACAGCATGCTTCTTTTATAATCCCCTTTTCAATCCTGCCTTCCTCCCTCCCTTCTCTAATTTCCCTATCCCAGTTTTCATTCTTTCTGATTTTACTGATCTTAGCTCATGTTAGAGCAGATAATGTTCATCTTAATTTGGGTTGACAGGTTCCTGTACACGGCCTACCTTTCTTATCTCCCCCTCCTGTAGCCCTTGTTCCCTTGGTCCACTTCCGAATTGCAAGAGACCCACCCCCTTCTCCGCTTCTACCCACCCTTTACCACTTTGTACTTTGCCTCACTGAATGAGAGTTAGCATATGGTATTTACTCTTGTGTCTGGTTTATTTCACTCAACACTGTATGTTCTAGGTGCTTCTATTTTCCTACAAATGTCTCAAATTTGTCATTCTTTATGGCCAAGCAAGGTCCATTATATATCGTTTTTCTTTCTATTAGTTATGCTCTGATTTCAAGAATATTCTTTCAGGGGTCTCATCTTTCCTAATCTTCGCTGCTCTGTCTCTTCTGGACCCTTTTATCCTACCGCCATCACGATGTACCTATTCCCTTTAAGTGACCATGTCACTGTTTCTGATTGTCCTCTGAGAGGTTTCAGTTAAAATGCAACCTCCTCCACGAGGTGCTCCATAGGCACATCAGGAAGAATTTACATCCCTCGGTGTTCACTCAAGAGACTGTGGGAGCTCCCACACTCACATTCCTTTCAGTTCAGTCGGGCTCAGTACTTGTCTGGCGGCCAAGGCAGCTCTCTAACAAGGATGGTGCGTTATTTATCTTCACACACGTCCTACAGATAGCAAAGAGCTAACCAAAAGTGTACTGATGAATACAGACGAAAGCAAAAGTTAGAGAGTAGGGTTTAATGACAGTAAGCTGTTTGGGAGGCTTTGAGAACAGCTGTTCCACAACCAACCAGTAACGTCTTCACAGCAGAGACAGTGGAAAGACAGCGAAACAAAAATTCCCGGATGCTGATCGCCACTGACCATGGGAGACAGTGGCAACACTGCAGGGTCTCAAAATCTCTGAGAATCCCAGAAACCAGTCAAGAAGTCCCAGCACCCCAGGCAAGCTCAAAGCCTAGGACTACACTTAAAATGGGTGAGAAAAGCGGTTTCATTTCAGTTGAGTTGGCTCTTCTCCAAGCCAGCAGAGTTCCCTGATATCAGAAAGAAAAGCCCAACTCACAGCTTCGTTCAGAGGGAAAGGAGAATGGAGCACGCACCCAGCACCCCAGCTTTCCAGGAGGCTGCCCGAAGGATGGGCGTCGGTATCACCAGCCCAAGCCCTGATGGGGAACCAGCACACCTGGCTCTTGGGGGCACTGAGGAAAGGACTTAGCAGCTGCGGCAGCATGAGCAACTTAAGATGCTACAAACAAAAGCTGGCGTGGCCCCGTGTGACTTCAGAAAAGCGTCAGGCTTCTCTGTTGAGGGGGAAGAGGAGAGTGGAACAAAGCTCTGACAGCTCCGCTCTTAGAGGACCAGCCACAGGGCCGACTTCTACATTACTAAGCTAAAAATCAGCAAAGGTCTCAAGATCTGCATAATAACACCAAAGGATCCTGCTTGAACTCACATTTATAGAATGTTAAAACAAGCATAGAATAAACATTTATTCAACTGTAAAGGGAATGTTCACCAAGATACCATATCTGCCAAACCAAAAAATAAATCTCAGTACAAATATGTGTCTCAATAAAATTTAAAAACTAGCATCTTATAGAATATACTCCTGACTCTAATGGAATTAAATTAGAATTCAACAATAAGATATCTAGAATGTCCCCAAATATTGGTTATTAAACCAGATAGTTTTAATAATCCAAAGACCAAAAAAAGAAAAATTAACTTATATCAGTACTTTAACTTGATAGCAGAAAAAAACATGATAGAACAAAATTTGTGAGACGTAGCCAAAGCAGTGCTTTAAGAGAAATTTCAAGCTTTAAAATGTGGACAAGATGGCAAGCTCCGGCCCTGCCTGGGCAAGTTGGCAATTTAGGAATATCCTGTCTCAAAATATAAAAGGGACAGGGTTGTACCTCAGAGACAGAACACCCCTGGATTTGACTTTAAATATTGCAAAGAAAAAAGGAAGGAAAAAAAAATGCTTAAAAGCAATACTCTAAGTTTTTAACTTCAGAAAAAAAAATTAAACTCAAAATATAAAGGAGAAAATAATAAAAATGAGGGAAGAAATAAACAAAATAGGAAATACAAAGCTAACAAGCAAAAATCTAGTTCTCTGAAAAGACTATTAATGATAAATCTCTAGCAAAGAAGATCAAGCACAATCAAGATAAAACAAATTACCAATATTAGGAATGAAGAATGAGTCACCACCACAGATCCTATAGACCATGACATATGTGTGGGTCTGTATTCCATCGACTTAAGCTGTAACTTCACAGTTCTCTTCATTGCATACCTTTAGGTTAATGGAGTGGAGATTATTATGTGTGAGATTCAAAAGGCAGAAATGCATCATTGTGGACAACTGGTACATATTGCTTCTTCCCCACTGGTTCATCTTGCTAGTGTAGGGAAGCAATGTGTCTCCAGTTCTTTTAGCTCTGGCCATATTTCCTCCTTCAGCTTTTTTACTCCTAAGTCAGGTTTAAATTTAGCAAGCTGCTTCCATAGGAAACTGAAATAATCACAGTTGGAAACTGAAGTAATCACAGCTGGGAACTTTAGAAGAATGAGAGCCCAACATGGGTTCTAATCCATACTCCTGGGTTCCTGCTTATTCCCACAGGTTACAGTTTGTTACTACTTCTACCACTTCATATTTACCCTCTTTCCGAAATCTTGCTCCAACTGACTGCAAGTTCCAGAACCAGACATGAAATCAACAGCATCACATACACTGTTTGGCCAGCTTCTACGTTTACATTACATCAAAACCAAATAAATTGACAGCTTAAAAGAAATATATAAATTCTTTGAAAGACACAAACTACTGAAGTTTACTCAAAAAAGAACAGGTAGCATCTTGAATAGAAAGATCTATATCTATTTTTTAAAAATTATACATATAAAGCAAAAGGTAACAACGCTGCCAAAGTAATTTAATGAAAAGGAAAAATCCTTTTAACAAATTGTGTTAGAACTGGATACATATACAAAAAATAAAACCCAACCCCTACACTACACACACACACACACACACTCCCTCTCTCTGTCTCTCTATTAATTTAAGGAGAATCAGATCTAAATACAGTTTCTAAAATGAGCTACAAAGAAAAACAATGCAGCCTTGGAGTAAGCAAAGATTTCTGAAAACAAAAAGCACAGCACTTAAAACAACCACCCCACAAAAAAAACAAATAAGGAAAACTTGACAACCAAATTTCACCAAAATTAAAAATTTCTGCTTTTCAAAAGATGACATGGGAGGGACATAAAAAGAATTAAGATGTGTTCACAATACATGTACCAACTCCCCATGATGAATCAATCATTATGTACTGCCAACATGTACTAATAATACAAATTTTTATGTCAGAAAGAAAATTGAAAAAAAAAGAGAACTGAAAAACAAACTATAAATTGGAAGAAAATATTCACAAGGCACACATCTGACAAATAACTTTATATAAAGTGTTAATGAAACAGAAAATAACTGAAAACCTGGGCTGGGTCAATAATCACATGAAAAGGTAAGTCATCAAAAACATACAAATGGAAACCTTAATGATACAATGTTGACATTGACTAGAATTAATAAAGTTAAAATATAACACTAAATGTTAGCAAGGATGTGGGAGTACTGGAATTCTCATACCTAAGGGTATGAAAGGGTATAACCTCCCTGGAAAACAGCCAGAGTTTTTTCTTAAGTTAAAAACATAACTCCTATGATTCATCAATTCTATTCTTATTACCCAAAAGAATTTAAAACATTCACACATAAAAAAGATTTGTGTAAGAAGATTTATAGCTTACTGTAATAGCCAAAATCTAGAAGCAACTCAGATACCCATCAACGAAATACACTGTTATAATCATGTCAAGAGTAATGATACATGTAATCATCTGAATACAACTCAAAAATGTTAAGCTGGATGAAAGCAACTAGATATACAGAATATATATTGATACAATTCCATTCATATGAGTTTAAGAAGAAGTAAAACTAACATGGTGACAAAAATTAGGTAAAGTGAATATCTGATCAGGTAAAGTGATATCTAAATCTAATAGGGACACAGACATTTTTCTGGGGGGACACAAGTGCCCTACATCTTGAATAAGATACTGATTAAGCTGGAGGATATATTTATCAAAACTCATGAATTATATACTTGATATATATATTTTACTATAGATAAATAAAAACTTCACTTAAGAAAATTAAATTACAAAGTGAGCCCAAGGCCAGCCTGAACTGCATAGCGAGACCCTGTCTCAAAAAGAAAAAAAAAGAAAACGTAAATATTCATTAACTAAATGAAATCACATTTTCAAAGCATCATATTTTGAAAAAGACCCCAAGAGAACTTTATTTTTAATCACTTAAATGAAGTTTAATGAAGACTCTTCAAGTTTAAAAGTAAAAACCTGAGTGCTACCAAATTTATTAACACAAATGCAAGAATTTCTCTGAAATGTAAGAAACTTCAACAGAAGTTTTAATAGAGTACTGTGGCCTCTGTTTCCATCTACTGCAAATTGGTTTTGTGGTACTACAAACTTCTTTGAGCAGACTGACAACAGAACATTTAGGTACACAGAAACAGTTAAGAAGAAACCAGACAGCACTCCGACTGTAACAGAAGGGAGGTGTCCCACCTGTTGGGAGAGGGATGTATATTCTCTTTTCTAATCTCCTCCTCAAAGCTTCATCAATGTCCCAGGGGAAATTAGTCGCAGCCAACACCATCACCATTTTGGAAGGATCGTCGTTTTCTAAAGCTCCTCCAACTCCTGGGAAGTAAACGGGAAAGGAAAGGCTCTCGGTGTCTTTATGACAGCCCCTTACTCTTTTCATTCACGAACCACGTCTACAGTTAACTACAGTGTTGGGTGGGAGGGTAAACGAGAAAAATACTGCAATTTTTCTGACCTTTATGTGGTAGCAAAACCAGACACATTACCAGATAACTACAAAGGCAAAAGAATTTTTAACATAATCTAGTGCAGAATTCTAAGCCAAATTTAAAAAAAAAAAAAAAAAGGCATCAGAAGTTAGGCTCTGTTTTCTTTTTTAATCATAAATTTCCTCAAAAATTATTTTAGTTTGGCATCTAATTTATTTTATTTTCTCAGGAAGTAAAAAGAGCTGAGGACTCACATTTACTTAGTAACACACATGAAATCATAATTTTGAAAGACAGGTTACACTGCAATTACTTTGTCCTTCAAACATTTAAACAAGTTGTAAAAAAAAAAAATCAAGCAAAAGATATTTAAGAATGAACTTAATAATCAAACACTGATGAAAATTCTGTTTCCTTTTAAGGTCAAACCAACTGAATGTACACAGAGGTTACTTTTTCAGAATTAAAATTTCAGGTCCTACAACAAAATTCTGGAAAATATGTATGAGAACAAAAATATATATATTTAATTTCCAAAACTCACAAACTTTATTGACATTATTTTCCAGCCAGGCATTACAAATGAGGGGATAAACAGCAACCCATTCCAATACGTATTTCCTTAAAAATTATTAAACCATTTCTATGCAAACTCATTAAGGGTAAGAAAGCTTAGCACATTATTTAGCATTACAGTGTCTGGCACTGTACATAATACACATTAATACTCAGAGGGTATCTATGGTTGATGGATGATTACCAGGGGTGTTTGAAACACCCTGGATATTTTTAATATACTTTCGGTATTTTAAAAAACATTTTTATCTTTCTTCATGGTTTGCTTAAATAGCTGTTGTTCACCACATAATTACCAGAGAAAGAAGAGTTCTAAGCTCGTAACTTTTTTCCTTCTATGGTTTCTGAATGTCTAGAAAACTCTGACCAATGCTTCTAAATTCAACTCAGGGGCCCGTAGTCTGCTTTACACAGAGTCTATCACAGTGCACGGAAATTTTCTGATCAGTTGCCTGCTTCTCATCTAGATCAGCCTTTCTCAAACTTTTTGTTCTCACTATGCTTTCACACTTTAAAAAGTATTGGGAGCTCCAAAGAGGTTTTCTGTGGGGTGGGGAGAGTTTACTGATCAATATTTACCATTAGAAATTAACACAAAATTTCAAACTATTAACTTTAAAAATAAAAGTATTACTTATTAACAAATAAAATTTTATGAAAAATAGATATGTTTTTCAAACCTCCCCAAAACTGTATTAGTTTTGGGAACATTTTAACGCTGACAATACAGAAAACAGCCAGATTCTCACATCAGCTTCTGCTTTCCAACTTTTATCATACTGCCAGGCTGTCTGGCTGCTGGAAAACTCCACTGTATACGTGTGGGAGAATAAGCATGAACAAGACGAATCACTTCTTGCTATCACTAGCAACACAGTCTATGCCTTGCAGATGCTTTAAAAGGGGATCAGGACCTTGGGACTCCAGAGCACATCTCTAGAGCCTCTGCTCTAAGCTCCCTGCAGGCCATGGGGGACCTTTCCTCTGTAACCTCACAACCAGGAGTGCATCACTATGCATTGTGAGTATGCAATAAATGCCATTTTAATTCATGAAAAAAATGAGGATGAGTATATCAATAAATGATTAAATTCCAGCTGTCTTCTACTTCACTTACTGAGAAGTTCCAAAGAATGAATCCACACAAAAGTTCAAAAATGAAAGACAGCAATTAAATGTGAGTTACCATCCATCTGAATGAGGAGCTCAGACTTCACTCTGCGACTCGCCTCGTGCTCATCAGAGGTTCCTCTGCGACTACAGATGGAATCGATCTCATCAATGAAGATTGTGGTGGGGGCATAAAACCTAGCCTTTGCGAAAATATTTTAAAGAAATCAATCATTTCATAAAGCAATCCAAATATTTCCAAGTACTAGATCTCCGTTTAAAAAATGGCAAATGAAAGTTGCAAGTTCACACTGCTTTCATGCTGCTACCCCCTAGTTATTAAAAGAGGCTAACTGAAGTAGTCACACCAGAAAAAAAGGAATTTCTAAAAGTCTTCATGGTTGGTGAAGCTGTGATAGATACACTGGGGTTTCTCTTCTACCGTTTTCACTTCTGTGACTGGAAATTTCCAGAATGAAAATTTCTTTAAAAGATAAATCAACCTCTACCCTCAAGCATGAAAGGAATGAACTTTAATACTGAACAATTTCTGATTTTTAAAAACATTAAGTAAAAGTATTTTTTCTGCCCCTCTGGCTCACTAGACACGAAGAAACACCAATCAACCCACATTTAGCAAGGTGTTTTCATTTCCACTGGGCAGAATACCAAAGGGCCTTCTACTTCCCAGAGGAAGGCACACTGACGGCACACCCGCTATCCCACAAAACCCACCCCCATTTCTCATTAGTGTGTCCGAACTACTAAAATGCAACCACACTGCCCTTTTCACAGAAATTCCGAGGTGAACAGACTGGATTAAGGCGGCAGCATCAGATGTCTATACAAGGAGATCTCAATGCATAATCACTCACCATTTCAAACAACAGACGGACCAACTTCTCAGATTCACCTCTATATTTAGATGTCAGTGTAGAAGAGGACACATTGAAGAACGTTGTGCCACATTCAGTGGCAACGGCTTTGGCTAGCATGGTCTTACCCGTGCCTGGGGGTCCAACCATCAGCACACCCTGGGATTTCAAAAAGATGAATGTAAAATGATTGATCAGATTAAATTCTTTTCATAAACCATCTACTGTTAACGTTAAAGTACATGAAGATTTTCCTATTAAGAACCTTCTTGTACATTTAGAAAGAAGCTTTCCTGAGCTTTGTAAAGATAATTCTGTGTAGTCTTATGTACCACTTAAGAGTGACTGCTCTGTTTAAACATAACGAAAGCAAGGTATTTCCTATTATGTGCAGAACCACACATCCCTTTCCCACTGAAAGGGACTAATTCGACCTTATGTGATCCACTTACACAGCTTTTGATGAAAACAGAAAAAAGATCCACTGGAGACTTCAGTTAACAGTCCACTCCAGTGATGGTTCAAACAATCCACAGAACTACAAATACATCGGTGTAATGTGTGCTGCCGCATACACGTGAAAACGTGTTACTGATGAAAGAGTCACTGCATACAGACTGAAAACTAAACTTATTTCTTAGTTCTGAAAACAAAGTATTCTACAAAACTTGAATCCGTGAGGCACAAAAATGTCTCAAGGAAACCAATCCTCTAAGTCTTGGAGACTAAGGAATTTTTAAATATTATCTTCTTCTCACACTTTTAATGCCAGTTCAAATACACAGTCAGTACTACTTTTTTGGCATAATAGTTTAATACAGAACAAGGGATCTGGGGTAGTTGCTAACTTAGTTTGCTAATATTCTGGAGGTTTAAATTTTGAAAACTACATACACATTAAGTCCCATAAACTCCAAATTCGAAAATATCCAAACCCCTTTCTAGCCATAGAATTTTGATACATAAAGCAATCAGGAGTCACTTAGAATTTAAACACTAGAGTTGTTTTGTGTGTATAATTGTGTATGTGGAGGGGTGGTACTAAGGACTGAATGCAGGGCCTTTGCAATGAGCTGTATCTCCTTCCCTTTTCATTTTTTAATTTTATTTTTAAAATTTGAGACAGTCTCCCTAAGTTACGAAACTGCTCAGGATAGACTCGAACTCACATCCTCCTGCCTCAGCCTCCCTCCATCCTGGGATAAGTACACACTGCCACACCCAGCTGAAATACTAGTTTTGTAAAAATTCTGTTTGCTTTGTAGAGAATTTTAACTGTACATGAGACTGAGATTCCGAAAGCTGAACACAAACTGATGCTATCGTCACTGTTACTGGGCACAGACAGAGCGAGGTCCACACTTTTCTAACACCCCTATTCAGGGCCCTCTTAGTTCCTGGAATGTCAGTAATGCTCCTGCCCCCAGCACGAGCTGATTTCTAACACTAGGATCCATACCGAGATTCAGTGCAGTATCTGTAAGTATCATCACCTCGGGACATTACTCCTTCAATTATCTCCTCTCTGTCCCGCATCTCCTTGTCTACAGGCTCTTGTTCCTCAATATGGAAAAATATGCAAATCTGTGCGGGTTTTCTAAAAATCCTTCACTTGACCCTATAAATTCTTCGGCTAGTATTCAACTCTCCTTCCTTTCACAGTCAGTAAGTGACTTATGCTCACTGTTTTTTCTTCTTAGAGTACATCTCACTTTAGTCTCTATCACTTCACTAAAATTAGCTAATTTACTACTGCAATGGCCCTGTTCCAGTCTCACCCCCTGCCTAGTCTCTCATCTCTGAGAATTCTAATCCGTGGGCGCCATCTTCTTCCTCCTGCATTTTCCGCCCCCCACACCGGGTTCTGTAACATCGCTCTTTTCTCAACACTCTATCCTGGCTATTTTTAGTGTCCTTCAGCTTCCCCCCCCCCCCCCACGCTTTGTACTTCCAAACTCTTCTGCTCGCTTCCTTTTATAAAAGTCCTGAGCAAGTTTAGCCATAACCTTACCATCAACTACCACTTACATCTTAACAATTTAAATTTAAACTCAAACTCTCTCTCAAGCTCCAGACCTTACCTGCTGAGTACTTCCCTAAACGTATTTTGTCTCTATTTAAACCTGCTCCTTTCACGTCAGTTTTCAGCATCAGTGCACTGTGCTCTGTAGAATAAAGAATTTGGCTTTCTTTTGTCTCCAGTATCCAGAAAGCAGCCTCTATAGCTTTGGAATTTAGTGAGTGAAGGAGTGTCTCGTTCTTCACGTTGGGCTCTGAAACTTTATGCTAATGAGGTAACTTGTGCAGGGCCCCTGTAGAGTTTATGCTTGCATATGAGACATAGGATGAGAGCTGAGCATGCCAGAAGCACTAACCATGTGATTAAAGAATTGGGGTTTTGAGCCATGTGAACTTTTAGGGAGAGAAAGGTAATGATACAATTCATCAAGCCTACATAATGAGATCCTAATGAAAACTGTACACTGAGCTGGGTGTGGTGGGGCATGCCTATAATCCCAGCTACTTGGCAGACTGCGGCAGAAGGATCTAAAGTTTGAGGCCAGCCTGGGCAACTTAGTGAGATCTTGTCTTGATACTTAATAAAAAAATGTAAAATGGGGTGGGGTTTAGCTTACTGATAGAACACTTATCTAGCATGCAAAAGGTCCTGAGTTCAATCCTAGGTACTGCAAAGAGAGAGGAGGAGCAGAGGGGAGGGGCAGGGAGGGAGAGGAGGGAGAGGGAAGGGGTAGGGGAAGGAGAGGAAGGAAACCAAACCAAAAGCCTTTGGACATGACAGCCTGGAAGAGCTTCCACGCGTGATAAGGGTATTCAAAGCAAGAAAGGGAGAGTATTTTGAGGGAGATTAATGGCACTATGTCTTCTGCTATCATTTTTTAAAAAATTTAAGCATTCACTGTGTATTTTGATCACAGCTCATACATATTTGTCAAACAAAAATTTAAAAATATGTGAAGGGGAAAAAACAATCTTCAAGTTGTGAGAGGCACTCAAAATGTCATAAATGTTCCCAACTAATCGGGTAAATACATAATTTTTCCTCTTTTCAACGGAACAGACGCAGGGGCAGGTGGAGAGACAGACTTTTCTATCTAACTCAAAGGGCATAGTAAGATCATGCCTATGGCTAAGATCAAATACAAAAATAAAAGCTCCTGCCAGCTTGGAAGAGGTTTTAATATGCTAAAGTGAAAATGCTGAACTTAAGAGGAACTACTCTTGAGTGGGCTTTAAGCTCTAAAGCAGAGGGCAAGCTAGAAAGCAACAAACATTCTGATTTTGTCTAGTAAGTAGACTGAGCCCAGATTAAATGATGATCAAAATAATAATGATTTCTGAGAAATACACCAACTTTTAAAAAAGTATTTATTTGATCAAATATTTTTAAGACTATGTACTACTACTGATTAATTTGCTTAACTTTTTACTTATAGAAACAGATATCTAGAAAACTCTTAAGGCTGACCTCGAACTCAGCACCTAAAGGAAATGACGGACTAAAGGGCACAGTTCCAGCATCCCAGGCCCAGCTTTCATGCCGCACATCTCAAGTACAGATTTTAAGCCACATGTTCCGGGTATACACAAACCTCCCTTGACTTGCGAACTAGGTTAAATATCATCTACATGCAAGCAACATCCTTAAACTCACACCCTACTATTAAACTCTTACCTTCCACGGCCTTCTAATCCCTTTGAAGAAGTCAGGCATCCACATGGGAAGGACAACAGCTTCCCTTAGCAACTTCTTAGCTTCTTCCAGATCTGCTATGTCATCCCTTTGCAACAACAAAGTTTTGTAAAGTATATTCAAGGGCATCTTAGATTTGTGGTCAAAAGTAATTCTTTTATTTTTTTACTTATGAAATCACTCTTATATTAAGAACATTATTCTAATTGCATAAAATGATCAGTGAAAACATTGCAGGTATTAATTACTATGTTATTCAATTATGACCTTTATCAATTAATGTCAATAGCAAATTAACATATAAAATGCCCTTTTTTAAACTATGACAGAACTGTCCTGTCAATTCTGTATACTCATGACATAATAAGGAAATTAATGCATAACAAGAGAAGATACCACAGCACACTATGACCTGTTTTTTCTTCTGTTTTAATTCAAGAACTTAAAATACTAACCAGTGAATGCTAGGATTCCTGGATACAATGTCTCTCTCAAGCGCTTCCACCAGATCCTTATCATAGCCGGCACCATCAAATTTTGGAATTTCACTATCACTTGCACCATCTTGCATATTTTTCCTTACCTAGGAAGAGCCATAAAATAAATTCTAGTCAGTAATAGGACAATTTTAGTATCATTAAGCTTTCATAATAGTACAATATAATCACTTTTAAAGTATTTTCTTACAATTTAAAGTAGTAGTTTCTGATTGTTCAAATGCCATCCTCTGCTACTTAATTAATTAGAAAGAGTTGAACTGATTAAATTTATTATAAAAATTGACAAAGCTACATTCTTCGAGAGGCAGTTACACATAAAACCAAGGTAATCTTTGCTAGATGCCAACAGACTGGGAAAGCCCAATTGATGGACACAGAGAATTTCCACCACCGCTAGAGAATATAGTAGCAACATACAAGAAAAAGAATTAATTTACTGAGAACCTACCAGGTGGCAGAAAAATCTCACCTGCATCATCTCATTTAATACAATAATCCTGTAAGATAGCTACTGATTTTTGTTTTTATGGATGAGGAAACTAGCCCTCACAAAAGTTCAGTAACGTAGGACCACAAATAGATGCCAGGAAGAGATTTAAACTCAGGTCTTCCTGCCTCTTAAGCCCATACCATTCCACATCAGATTGTCTGAGGCCTTGACTGTGTAGCTTAAAGCCTAAGAGCAGCTGTGGAGTGCAGAACTATTCTCCACAGCATCCAAGAAAGAGGTGGCAGAGGAAGGAAGGTCTGGGACTCTGCGACTGCATCTTTTTTGCCTTTTTACTACAAGTAAGCCCTCTGGATTCCGAGTTTCTTCCAATAAGGCCCTTGGGCCACATAACAAAGTCACTGTAATGGTACTGGCAAAATGACCTTTAAAAATCATATTATTAAGGGCATTAAACCAATATGCTTTACCACAAGTTCTTGATTTAATAATGAGGTGCTGCTCAGCTTTGAAGAACTTTAAATTTGAAGAGCTTTAAAAGGAACACACTGATCTGCCAGATGGTTCAACTACAGAAACTACTTAGCAGCAGAGCCAAGGACATCCTCAGAACATCAGCCCCAGAGTTCCTGTCTGATGTAAAACTAAGGAAGAAAAAAGGTCAAAGTGAGTCAATCTTCTGAAATCAAACTGAAGAGAGACAACAGGACATCCGGGACTTCCCTCATCGCAGTTCTCCTGAGATAAACGGCAGGTGCGCTAAGTACTGAGAGGACTAACCAGCTTCCTGGCAGATGCTCTCGTTATTTTAGCAACTGAGCAAATGCCCACACAGTACTGCAGTACCTGGCCCACCAAACAGATGATTCACTGTATCTGGGAAGCATGATAGGAAGGGCAAGCTAATTCTCACTAAGATCCTTACTTTCAGGTGATACATATCAGTACTGACACTACTAAAAGGAATAAATTTCTGGCTTAACTGTACAACAAATATAACACCAACAAATTTAAAATAAACTCAGCCCAGAATCACATTTTACAGAAGGACAGGCCAAGGCTCCAAAGTCTCATTCACATGATTCACCAGGAACACATTGTAATCATTTAAAAATTACTCTAGAAATAATTCAACTAAATAATGCAACATAAATTAATTTGGGGCTTCACAAGCCTTCACAGGGAATTTATAGTTTGAGACAGCAAACTAA
This sequence comes from Dinomys branickii, assembly GCA_004027595.1. Lineage (NCBI taxonomy): Eukaryota > Metazoa > Chordata > Mammalia > Rodentia > Dinomyidae > Dinomys > Dinomys branickii. The sequence goes on along the minus strand of PVLD010005041.1, from coordinate 25,021 downwards.
ATTTAAAATTTCACTGTAATGTAAGAGTCCGAGTTTCAGGGCAGCAGTTGATAAACACTACCAAGAGAAAAGAAAAGCTGCATACCTATCTGCATGCAACAGGATCACAGGATTTCAAGAACAGAGATCTGAGCAGCTACTATGAGCAACACATTTTATTGTGCACTGGGTTTTAGAGCAGTGAAATGAAAATGAAAATACAGCGTGTGGTCTCCTCAAGCATCTAGTCTAGTGGAGAAAAACACATGGAAACAAAGCAAAACCACAAATAACTACAAATTTTCAAGCGTTACGAGAAAACTGATTAGTCCATGTGGATGTGGCTAAAAGGTCCTGAGTGGGTGGAAGATGCAGGAAACGTGTGTAGAAGTCAGTCCCAGGTTTTATACCAAGTGCGTGAGGACGGCGCAATGTGATTAAGAGCTCCAGGCGCCCTCCCTGGCTGCAGTGTGGGAGAAGGGTCTGGCAGTGGTGGTGGTGGGGGGGGCGGGTGAGGAATGAAGCAGCAGCCTCTCACTGCACAGAAGAAACACAGGTATAAGTTCATCACACGATCTGCCCAAGAACTCCATTTCCCAATGGGAGAGACAGAGACACTCTGTATTTAGAAACTTTTTCAGAGCAAATGATAAGGTAATAGGAAAGACAGACTTAGGAAAGCTAGAATTAAATAAGACAAACAGGTGACAGTTACCCTTGTAACAAATACACAGATAAGGCAGAATATGGGCATCATATGTAAATAACTGTGGTATCAGTTAACCAGCTAGTTAACTGAAACACCTAAAACACTTTAATTTTCAAACAATAAAGCTAATCTCACCCACAATACTAACTGAAGTGAGTCTCAAATGATCTCAGAATTCTTGCCTTAGATTTTCACAAGCTGACTCAGCCCAGTATTGTTAGCAAAAATCTGATATTTAGCATGAAGGCTGAAATACTTTTTTTTTCCTCTTGGAGGCAAAATATTTTACCTGTTTATTACTAATATCTAATCACCCATATCAAGGAAGCTCTATTAAATATCTTCTATTAGTGCTGGCTGATCATTCTGAGGAAAATGCGCCTCAACATGGGCTCATTTAAAATGATCAACCAAATACTACAGCGTCAATGGCCGATGGAGCTTGGCCCAAAATACAGACAATGGCTTTTGCATTTTACTGTGCAGCCTCTCACACCGGCAGATAATGTGAATCTGCTTAGCTTCTAGCTCTGTGTCTTGCTGACAAATTCATTACACCCAGGGAAGGGTGGCTAGGGTGGGAATGGACTAAATACTGTCATACAGAGGAGGGCCAAGGAAACTTAAGGTCTCTAAGCTGCAGAAGAAAATGCTAACGAAGCAACACAATCCCCCAGTCTGCTCTATATTACTCCAAAGCAAAGAACTAGGATCAAAAAGAAAGTAACACAAAGAGGGAGATTTCAGGATCAGCAAAAGAAAGAATTTTTCTAACAAAAACTTCTGTCCAACAAAGAAGTCAAAGCTCCTGTTTGGCAGCGAGTGACCTGACATGAGAATCCGTGGCTAAGCAGTAGCTGTAACACTCACTCGGTCCACAGTCACAAGGAGGTCTCAGCTGATCAGACCTTTGGTCCTGTACAGCCACCGTCTCTTACTCGCCAAACCCACTCACGTTAACTGGATTCAATGACCCAACGCAAGTACAAAATTTCTTCAATATATCTCATTATCTACCTGTTTTTTTTTTTTTAAAGTGGTTGTGTATTCTCTTTTGTATCTCACTTTCATGTTAGATTGACAGCTAAAACTCATGTACTGTTTATCATGCACCAGGATCTATACTAAGCACTGGACAGACATTAACTCCTTTCTCCTCCTGAAAGTCCTTGTACATCCTCTACCCCTGTCCTTCACCACAACTGTTTTATTACAAATGCAGAGGGGAAAGTACAGTAGCTCTCACCTGAGCAAAACATGAGGACCCCTGGGGGTCTAGTCTGAATCAAGTTAACCAGAGTACTTCCCACTAATAGACTGCATTTAACATTAACCCTAACCTGAACCCCATATTTCTCACCACATATAAAATTAAAATTGAAATGGATTGAGAAACTAAATGTTAAAACAGAAACAACTTGCTAGAAGATAAAAGTGAGTGAAACTCTTGAAATCGTATGTACAGGCCACGACTTTCTCAACAGAACCCTGGCTGCACGGAAAAGTACTAATCAATAAATGGGACCTTATCATGACCTTCAGAATCATATCATGATCAAGATCTCTGCACAGCGTAAGAACAACGGAGTGAAGACAGAACCTCTAGAAAGGGAAAAAAATTTTTGCCAGCTACTTCACAGAGGACTAACATCTAGAATATACAAAGAACTAAAAGAAAAAAACTAAATCCCCCAAATAAAAGACCCAGTCAAAAAATGAGCAAGTAAAATGAATAGACACTCCGCAGAAGAATTAATTCAAATGGTCGATAAATACATGAAGAAACGCTCAACATCTCTGACATTACACAATGCAAATTAAAATAACACTGAGATTCCACCTTACTCCATTAAGAATGGCTACCATCAAGAAATCAAATAATAACAAACGCCAGTGAGGCTGCGGGGGAAAGAAAGCCTTCTGCGTTGTGGGAAGGAACATAAACTAGTACAAGTGCTATGGAACCTCAAAAAGCTAAAATCAGAAATTCCATTCAATCCAGCTATTCCCCTTCTACACATCTTCCTGAAAGAGTTAAAGACCTCATATTACAGTGATGTGTAAATACCTATATTTATAGCAACATAATGCATAACAGCTAAATCTTGAAATTTAACTGATAAATGGACAAAGAAAATGTAGTATTTACACAGTGGGCTACTACTCTGGCACAAAGAAGAGTAAACTTAGTCATTTGTAGGAAACAGAATATACTTGGAAATCATAAATGTTAAGTGAAATAAATCAGACACACAAGCTATGGTTTCTCTTACATATGAAATCCAAAACATAAATAAAGAGCAAAATAAAAACTAAGAAGCTGAGAGATAGATCCTTCGCAAACAGGATGGAGATCAAGAAGAGGTGGAGGCAGGAGAGAGGGAGGGGAGGGAAAGGGGATGCAAAGGAACAGGGTGTGTCAGGCACAGGTACCAACTCCACAGAGGGGATATAAACACTATGTACTACAGGCATTACTGATAAAAATAAAAAATAAAATAAAACTGAGTTCTTAATGCATTATTATTAAAAGGTGGGACCTCTGAAAGCTGATTCAGGCCTGAGCGTTCTCATACACTAATGAATGGGACTGGTACCCCAGGGAGCTTGGAGGTCTTCCTTTACCAGCGAGGATACAGCAGAAGGACCACCTATGAGAAGCAGGCCTTCGCCAGACACTGAGTCTGCCAGTTCCTTCAGCTTGGGGCTCCCAGCCTCTAGAAGTATAAGCAACAAATTTCTACTGTTTATCCATTATTCAGTATTTTGCTGCAATGGTTCAGACTAAGAGATACCAGGTGTATTTAAGAAGAATGAAAACTACAGGGTAAAGGTAAATTTGTTCATCTATCACGCTCTCAACAGTAAGAAAATCCTCAACTTGAGACCAGGTGCCATACTTTATTTTTAGCACCTAGCAGTACGCCACAAAATATCAGCTTAATAAAGATTTGTTAAGTAAACAGGGTTACAAAAAGGCCTCATGAATGACACTGTGAACCTCAAGGGAAAGAAAAAAAAACAATAGGGCTTCAATGATAGATCAGTATGCAAAGTAATTATTATTTAAAAATAGCATTTTAACCATGGACCTAACCTGAAGGTTGTCAGTTTAAAAAAGCAAAATTATAATAATAATGATAATGTAGTCACTATCAGAGACAGGGTCTCACTATGCAGTTCAGGCTGGCCTCAAACTCGCAACAATCCTCCTGCCTCAGCCTCCCAAGTACTGGGATTGCAGGCGTGTGCCACCACACCCAGGTGTAAACATGTTTCTAGGTCATGAGCTATTACGTTCATACAACTAAATTTTCATATACCTATATAATTGTTACTCAAGTAATACTATTTTTACTACGGGTAATGAATTCTGAATTTTCTAGTCTATCCTGCTTCTTTTTTTTTTTTTTTTAAAGTTAGATGAAACACAAAATTTACTAAGAAAAAGAAAGTGGAAGACTATCCCACTTCTGAGGATACTCACAATACCCACTTCAAATGAGCCTTCATGGAGGTGGGTATCTATCAGTGTGACCGATGCTGCCTCACAGCCTACCTCAGCGCTCAGTTCATTTTTGAGATGGTAGTATTCTAACGGGTACTTCAACAGTCATGACAGAATTCAGCAGATTATACCTCTTAGATTCAAGTAAACTTTCCATGACTTAGTTTTTTAAAAATTCTAGTCCCTTTTATTTCCAATGACTCAGAAAATCTCTTTTATCTGCAAAACAACTGCAGAGTTTCCTCTGAAACACATGACTTGTTCTTCAGTAACACTCCGAGTACCGACACATCAATGAAGGAATAATGAGACAAAAAATTATTTGGAAACACTGTAAATCAAAGACTTGTTACAACCTCCAGAGAGAAATAATTTGGTATTCAACAAACGCTGCTTGGTTTTGTTCTTAGCTTAAGAGCTGTCACACTTTAAACTCAATATTTAATTATTCTGGATTTTTTTCAATCCAACCCAGATTCTCAAAATCTAGCTTGGCAAGGGACTATGACACAATATGAAAAGGCTTAAAGTAAACACGACAAAAATATTATGGCTTCACAAATTCCATTCTTCCAGACTCCATTTGTCCCAGACTTCTTCCCCTGCAAGTTACTTTAGCTCTCTGCACTGGTTTCTTCATCTGTAAAATGGGTATAAAGTACCTACTTTGTAGGATTGTTTCATGAATTATTGTGTGATTACTCTGAATGTTGCCTAGCAAAGAAATATCCAACAAACCATAGCGACAGTTCTTTTCTTGTGCTATGTGGCATAAAGACAAAGTTCCATTTAAAACATCACAATGGAATGGAAATACTATCACTAAAAACTTTTTTCACAATAAGGCTTTTCACAAAAACTAAGGCTAAGAGATGCATCAGGTCGTCCTGGCCAGCTTCTGAGACATCTTCTGCTCACTGTCCATTTCTCAGCAATGGACGATTTCCATACACTACTGTACTTATTTGCCAATTCAATTTCTCAAGTACATACATGCCCACAATAAGCATTAACCATGGGAGATTTTCTTATTAAAGAAAAATATGTATCACCCAGTTCTATACTTTCAGATAAATAAAAGCTAGTTTTTATTGTTGACAGCAGAACATCATACCCCTCACCTCATTCTGTGAACATACACATCTACTCTTTTATGTCTCCTTCCATCATGTTTCCACTTACTATTCATTTTCATTCAGAATATTATTTTCCAAACATTTTCAAACTGTACATTTTGGAATATTTCTATAAAGGATTCCCTTTACTATTTTTATGTCTGTGTGTGTGTGTGTGTGTGTGTGTGTGTGTGTATGTTTCCTACACACCTGAGGTTACCTGCACTGCAGCATGGCTTTCAACAAATAAAGACCATTTCGGTTTTGAATCTTTCTTTTAACTCTTCCACACCAAAACCCGAAAAGCCAACAGAAGCCATAATGATCATCGTCACTGGCTTCGAGCAAGCGCATTACGAACAGACAGCCTTGCCTTGTCGTCTCTCCCTCTCAGTCTACAGTCCTTGTCCCTGCTGGTCGGAGGCTTCTCATTCCTGGATATCGGATGTCCTCGGCCTACGGGTCCCCGGGCTCCTGGTCCTGCCATCTCTTTCCTCAGAGGTCTTACTTCTCGACCAGGACGCCTGATCTGAGGTGGAGCTCTGACAAAAAGAACACAATAAAATAAAACAAAAATTAACCAAAGACAAAGTATTTCAATACCAGCTTAATCAATAAAACAAAAAGCTCAAAATCTCCTATTTCCACCTTCTGCCAATTCATGGCCAGAACTATTAGGCTGAGTTTTAAATTTTTTTATCTAAAGTATATGTGTTGACACAATTATTAAATACACATAAATAATACATAAATGGCAATTATTTTGTAAGAATTTAGTCACCAATAGAGGGCAATACAGACCCTCATCTAATAATTCTAGTAGTATAAGGGAAAGTCAATCCCTTATTTATTACCATCCTAATCCAAGAACAGATAACTTCTTAAAAAGCATTAAAAGCTTAGAAAAAGGACAGGAATTTAAATGCAATTATTGGCATAGTTTACTAATTTATTTTTTATAACTAAGATGATTTTCTCTGCTCAACATTTAATTCATCAAATTACAAATAGCTAAGATTAACAACATAATGTTCTTGACACAGTTAATTTACATGTAGAAATATTATTCATGTTTTGAGGGTGTTAAAAATAAGGTTCATCCTAAGTATACAGGGCTCCAAATGTAATTAAGAATTCTGATAAATATAAAAGTTTATTCATATAAAGAAATGTTTTGTTTCATACAATATAAAACATGTCTCCTTCAAATAGTGAAGTTTTTTTGTCTTTTTGAGATAGGGTTTCACTATGTAGTTCAGGCTGGACTTGACCTCACTTTGGAGCCCAGTGGCTTTGAGCTCACAGCCGTCCTCCTGCCTCAGCCTCCCGAGTGCTGGTATTACAGGCATATGCCACCACACCCAGCCCAAATAATGAAGTTTTAAAGTTTATCAACACACAATTTAGTTGTCTCTCTGGGTTTAAGTGAGAGACTTTTTATTACTTTGTGTCTAATTTTAGTTGGTTCTTTTGTGAACTGTCTCTTCTTTGGTATTGCTACCTTTTCTCTCTTGATGGCTACCCTCATACTTGTGTGTCAAATCCCTTATGTACACTGCCTTTTCATCCCATATGATATGTTATCCCTTTGTCAGCCACATGGTTTCAACCCATTCATGCCTATGTTCCATTTTTTGAATGCCACAATTGAACGAAATAAAAATTTTCCTCTTCAAATTCTTGTTCCTTGAACTTTCCTACATAGTGTATATGAATTTCATGCAAAAAATTTTAAAAACTGTATCTTTTGGCATAAATGGGTTAATTCACCTAACTCATCACAATTTCACTCCTAAAAAAAGATGACACGGTGCTTAAGTTAATGAATCTATGAAGATAGGAAAATGAAAGAAAAGCCATGAAGGTTGCAAATTTGGAGCACAAAAGGTGTGAAAAAAAATAAAGAAAGTATGGCTGTATTGCAAGTACAACAGGGCTTATTTGGAGGCTGGAATCAGATTACTGCCTGCAACTACTAAGGGTAAGAACGGCTGGTGAAAGCTCTGCCCCATTAGGTAACCATCCACTAACATCTCAGTCTCTGGAGTGCAGTTAAACACAGACAGGGCACAGCCTCCGCCGGGCACGAGGAAAGACAAAAAATACATCAGCAACCTCGTGAAAGAAACCTGCACGAAAGGAACGAGAGACCAGTGCACAAGGAAAGGCGACAAGGCACTTCGAATTTTTTAAATTTATTAGATTATTGGCTGTAGAGCATTATCAGTCTTTTAAGCATTCTGTAATAATATGCAAATGTGATGAGATTGGCAAAGAATAAAAATCTTATGATGAATTGCTCTATTTCTGGTATTTCAATGCAACCATATTTTTACTGAACTTTTTTTTGTTTTGATAAGCGGTGGAGAGAAGTGGTGAACGACACCTGTGCATACATGTATGCACACACACAAGCGCACACATATGCTTCTTTCCACAGTTTGATTCATGGGTATGGCCAAAGACAGAAATGAGACTAAGAATCCTCTCTACCCAGAACACATCAAGTTTTCCCTTTTGTTAGCAGCTGTGCCTGCTATTTAAATAGCCTGGCATTGTTTGTGGTCCTGCTTTTTAGACTGCGCAGCCAGCCTAAAGCCCACGCTCACAAACAGCAAGCCCAGCCCTCACAATACATGCCAGGCTGCTCTCCAGCTGCTGGCCTTGCCCACTCGGCCTCACTGCTCGTGATGCGCCGCAGTGAATGCTGAGACGGTCCTCCCTTCTCAGCTCACGTGTCCTCACCTCAGCCTGCTATTTAAAAGTCGCCTAGAAGCCTTGCTGTCACCCATTCTGCACACACACCCCGCTAAGCTGTGGTGCAGAGTAATTTCAAAGCTGGAACACAGGCTGCCTTCCCAGTGTTGCTGCTGCCGACCTTGTCCTGCCACTTGGTATTCTGAGGGCTCATCAGTGGTCTGAATCCAACTGCTCACAAAGCCAGATGTGCCATCTGTGTCAAGTCCTGGGTCTCACAGGAAGCGTGCCTGTGCTTGGTAAGGCTTCAGTTCCATCGCGCTGCAGTGTGGTATTACATCTGAAACGGACTCTGTCAACTTCCCAAAGGACATCCTTGATTCTGTTCTGTACTTCTTTGTCCATTAGCGCATCACTGCACAATGTCATGCTTCACTTTAAGGACTCAGTGACAGCTTCCAGGCTGCATAAACAATAAAGCTCACAGGGCTTCTCTTGCTAGTCTCTCTTTAAAAAGAGACTTCAGTACAGTTACACTGACCTCTGTTCTAATGGTCACACAGACTAACACTACCAGCTTATGTCATTTCAAATATAGAGAATAAATGATCAGATCTGTGGGTAAAGACAAAAATATCTACAATTCATTCATTCCTCCTATTTAAGATTTCCCTATAGGAAAGAGGAGAAATACACCTTATTCTATTACATGCAAATAAGCCTGACTTCCTCTGAAATTCAGTATTTCCTCTTCCTAAACGATAGTAAATATCAGTATTATATGCATATGTTCTTAACAGTATTGCTTCTAATGAACACCTGAAAACAAATGTTTACTACTAGAACACATAAATTAGTACACACTCATGTAATGGAACACAAGACATGACTGAACATCACCTACAGCTATGTGCAAGAAGGACAGATGAATCTCAGGACCATAATGCTGAGTTTTTGAAAAACCAAGTCCGAAGCATGGAGACTGTCAAGAGTTCAAGCAATATAAAATGCTGGACGGTGATACAACCGTATGTGGCCAAAATGTAAATGTAAAGTGAGGTAAAGGAAAGACAAGTTTAAGACAGCATTTATCTCTCTGAAGTTGAGGGAAAATCATAGAATTTAAAGAAGCACATACAGGGGCTATCAAGGGAACACAGTAAAGTTCCTAAACATTGTGGAAAGTACATAATTTTATGTTGTCCTGTGATTATATCTTAAATAACTGTATTTTTTTCTACTCAGAAGTTAATAGAATTATAAATATGAAGATACTATGATACTAAATACCTGAGCCCCTAAAAAAATTAAATAATAGGGTTGTTAAAAGTTTTGGCATGTTCTGGAGATGAGGACTCAGAGTACACGTTCCACACTAAAAGTGCTGGATCTGGAAAATCCACATAAAAGATTGAGCAACAGAAATAGGGTTGTCTGTGTTGTGGAATGCACTCTCCCAGGACTCTAGGAAGTCGAAGTAAAAGAGCCCTCTTCTGAGAAGCCTCTCCTTTCATGTCATGTTAAGGAACAGGGTCTACTGCGTCACTACAAACCTTCTCCAGTAGACAACAAAGGCTCCTCTTAAGAGCTACTAAATTCTTCCCACTTCCTCGTATTTCTGAATATTTTAAATTATTTGGTTTTATCTGTCTATACGTTGTTAGAATTCTGGTATTAGCATAAGTAATTTGGAACAAGGTAGTATTTTTGTCCAAGAATATTATTTCTGTTTGCTTAAATTAACTTCTAGAAAAGAAAGACAATCTTACTTGCTACTACATTAATCTGTATAACTGTAGAATTAAATAAGCAGGAAAACACTTCTTTCCATAGCTAAGAAAAAGAAACGAATTTCAACAGTTCACACTGGTATTTTCACTACAAGGACTTAAGAGTTAATATATGAGACTTCCAAATCTAAGAGAAATTATTTGGTGAAAAATAAGCAGGGAGAAAAAGTTTAAATCTATTTGAAATTAAATATTATAAATTTTTACATCTAATCATCAAATAAATATTTTCAAATAAATTGTATAACTAAAAACAATGGCATTTATGCACCTATGGTTGTCAAGCAAATATGGCAAATATTATACCTAATTTCACAGAAACAAAACAAAACAATCAGTGACCTAGAGTCAGCAGTAGGTTTACAGTCTTAAAACATAGGCACCGTTTTCCTCCAGGCCTTCTCTAATGATTGATCATATGAACATATCACTTAGTATCAACAAGCTTCACATCTTCTTCCATACACACAGTGTGAGAAGGTAAAGATTCTATAGCTGGGCAGCGTTCCCGAACGAAGATGATTCACAATGTCCTTGACTTTGTAAAATTTTTAGAGCTTATTTTTAATTCATGTACCTACATACGGTAAATGAGTACATATTAAGTATGCAAAAAATTCTGTGCCATGTAAACCACGGTAGACCAAAACATAGGACATTTCTCAACATCCCAAGAAACTCACTCATGCTTCCCCTCAGTCAGTCCTGGTCCCTTAAAGCAACGACTGTCCTGCCCTGGGCCTCACAGGTTAGTTTTGCTTGTTCTTCAGTGTCATGTAAGAGGGACCCTGCAGTACTACTTGTAACACTGCCAGCTTTCCTTCAGCACTACCTGTACAAGTCTACCAGTGTTGCTACACTCAGCATCAATCCATTTTAATTTGCTGCGTAGTACTATCCACGTGCACATTTAAATATACTGCTGTGCCGGTTCATCTTAATTGTCCCCGTGACCAGACTAAGAGATTTCCAGAGGCGCATGGGTCACAGGGGCACTGCGCTCATTAGTGGACTCATCCACTGACGTCCACTCCTATACAGCTAGCAGGAGGGGGCCGCGCTGCAGGAGACGGGGCACTGCGAGGGCACAGCTCCTCTGGCACTCTTGCCTTGTGCCCTGCTTTCCAGCTGCCACGAGTGGGCAGCTTTGCTCTCCCATGCCACTGCCCAGTCCGACCAGGGCACTCCTCTCGCACGCCCTTGGGACAGCCACGCACGCTCCACCCAGGGCTCCAGCTCAGGGAACGAGGTAATCTTGTCTCACAACTTGAGAGGTTTTGGTCCAGGGGTCTCACCTTTCTGTACAGTGTCATATGGGGGAGGGCACATCCAGATTTGCCCCAAACATGGATGTATCAGTCACCTCTGCCCACTGAACTGCAGCGGCGCCTTCCTCCACGAAGCAAGTGACTTCAGGGAATCTAATCTTCCGTGGTTTCAGTTCTAGCTCCAAAAACACTTTGTACTTTTTGTTTGTTATCGGGGTATCTGTAAACAAGTATCTAAGTAGGAGTCTGCTTCACATATTAATTCTCTGAACAGACTGAACTCTTACAAACGCAAGGCACTGTGCTATATAAAACTCTTCCTTAAATCTTGTCACTTCTACTACAAATTTTTTCCATATTCAAAGCTAAAAGATTTTAGAAGCCTCTTTTAAAAAAACTTTTAAATGATATCCTACTCACAAACCTAGCTGATAAAATGCCAACAAAAACTTTTATCTACTTTTATAAATTTAATATAGTTTATTTCCTCCTTAGTTCCATGGATTTACTTCACAAATACTACACATAAATATACTTACAAATCTTGTGATAAATTAAACATATATTAAGGTAATTTAACATCCCTAAATGTTCCAATAAAGTATCAGCATAAATATTTATATAAAGACATCACAAATCTAAAATATTCCATAATACATTTAATGGGGAATTACATGCATAGCACCCTTGTCAGCCACAATGTTTTCATTATTTTAAGTAAATAATAATCCACATGTAAATATGTACATATTCCTTGACAAAAAATATTACTAATCTTACTAGTTTTAATTCTCTGTTACTCTTAATCTTAAATCTTCCTGCAGTCAAAGGACACTTTCAGCCACTTCAGGAAACACTAAGTTAATAAAGGTAACACTCAGCCATAAACTACAGCTTACATGCGTCCTGAGGGCTGCAGCCGTACTTCTCACACCAAATACGGTACAACCCCCTTAGAACGGTTAGAGCAGTCTGCGAGCCCTTCTAGCATTCTCACGTTTTCTACAATCAATTACTTCAGCTGGGACAGTGGGTGGATTTTTGTGAAGTCATTCCAATGGGTTACACCGGATCGTATGTGAAGTTACTAAAAAGTCTTTCAATCACTGGGGAGCAAGGTGGATAACATCATTAATTCTTTAGTCTAATGGCAGAATTCCACCACTCCCAGGCAGTTAGTCAGTCACTAGCTTGCATCTTGTTTTTCTTTGGCTAACGTTAGGCCATTAATTTGAACTTGAAAAACCTGAGGTATTTAATCTATTTTTGTCTAACTATAAAGATGTTATAACTAGATGGACAACGGTATTCTGGCAGATTACAGAACTATACAACCTTTACACACACTAACATCAAACTGAATTTTAGCTATCTCACAGATCTTTGTCTAGCTGAGACTCAACTCCCATGATCTCATTTTTAAAACAAGGGAACACTGAAGGCATATGACATGGTCCCAGCATTCAAAAAGTCTGTAATACAGCTGAAAATACACACATTTTAGAATTACACTGGACATCCCTTTCTGTGCATACATAAATCCTACAAGCAAAGCTTTGCTGACAATCCTCAACTATAAACAAAAATCATCAAAAACAATGAACGATAGCATAAGACTCTCAAGAATCTATGGTATTAGAACTACAAAAATAATAGTGACAATAAAAATAACTTCCCACAGTAAAACATGTAGGAAGGCTGGGTAAAATGTGACAAATGCCCTTTTGGGTACAAAGCTGATCTTACCAGAGATGTATCTAGAACACTGAAAGAGGAGAACAGGGCAGGGGTACAGGAAGGAGGGAGAGAATACGAAGGACGAGAGAGGAGGAGAAAGAGAACAGGGAGGGGCTTTAAGCATATGAGCTGACCATGTAGCACTCCTTCAGGACTTCAGGCCTCAGTCATCTGCAGGCTTAAGATTTAATGATCATGTGCATACTGAGACCTGAGATGAGGCCCCAGGCCTACATAAGTTATAGAAGTTGAACTGAGACTACAGAATAAAACCAGGACATTCACAGGGCAACAATCTCCAATTTTAAAAAGCAGAATTTAAAACAAAGAAATAAGTATATTTGCCAGTCTAGATCTATGATTTGTTTGTTTATCAGTTTTGTTTTGTTGATGCAAGGTCACACTATGTAGTGCAGACTGGCCTTGAATTCACTTAAGTAGCCCAGGCTGGCCTCAAATTCACAGCAATCCTCCTGCCTCAGCCTCCCAAGTGCTAGGATTACAGATGTGCACCACTATGCCCGGCTCTCTTAAGTCTGTGATTTATGAGTGAGTCCAAATTCTTCCCCTAGAAATAGCAGACAAGGGCCTGTCCTCATACAATTTAGGACTCGACTTTATGCTACTTAAGAAAAGAAATTTCCTGTAAGTATCCTGGGTATATGACATCTTTAGAGCACTTGGATGAAGTAAGCAGCTGCTTTCAGGAGTGACATCCTCTCTAAACAAACCACACACTGGAATGACTGACGAGAGAGTTTGCTAAAGAGATAGTCTCAACTCTACCACAAAGAAGAGTCATTACAAAGAACAAAAACCGTGGTAAGAGTCCCAAGTGCCAGTTACAGACTACAAAATGTGTTTAAAATGATTTAACGCACTAACAAATTTTATACAAAGGGACAAATCTTAAGTATAAGCAAGAACAAATCTACACTTACATAATTCACAGTAAAACTGTTTAGTGACAAAAACAAAAAGTAAAATCTTCTAATGCCATCTTCAAAACATAAAGAAAAACTAAGAACCAGCCTGAATTCTATACTACCATTCAAGAGTGACAGAAAAATACAAATATTTCAGACAGAAACATAGTTTAATGGAGACCTTTGCTGTAAGAACTATTAAATACACTTCAGCAAAGATGAATCTGAATCTACAAAGAGTAAAGTGCAAGGAATGGACAACAAAACCATTGGCAAACCCACAGATCAATCTGATGAAGCATTCCGGTTACTCATTCTTTCAACACCTGCTGAATGCCCACTCCATATCAGACACTGCTCTTGGTGCTGAGGGCTATAGCAGTGAGCAAACCCAGCCCTCACCGTGTAAAGGGGGCCGTAAGCAAAGACTCAAGCAATCTCAGGGAGGAATGATTGCTATAAAGAAAAGTAAAGGGGCGGCGATGACAGATGAAAGGGTAAATATTTTAAATAAGGTGGAGTCCGGGTACAGCCAAGTAGGCACCTTGAGAACAAAGACCTCTACCTCCACCTCCACAAGGTGACGGGATCAGCCACCTGAGAAAGGGCGTGGGAAAGGGAAGCTGCAGACCTTCCTGAGCACCTGCTGTGTGCCAGGCTGTCCTTTACACTTTACTTGCATTAGATCATTTCATTTTCACAGTGACCCTACAGGGTAACTGTCCTACTGATCACAGTTATACAGGACGACATCAAGGGACAGGCTGAATGGCTCATCCCAGGGACCTGAGTGGCAGGACGAGGGTAAGAACTCTTGCAGTATTTAATTATCAAGCTCTGTGCAGAAGAAACAACCTTCCGAGAATCGGAGCTGCTGCAGGGCCAGGATCTCCCTCCGACTTGCCTCGGCATCCATGCTGCTTGCAGACAGGAGCTGAGCTGGACAAAGTGAGAGCAGAAGGTGAGCATCAGAGAACAGCAAAAGGAAGGGACTCTCAAGAGGCCACAGACAGAAAAAAGAAAACAGGAAACGCAGAATAATGTAAGGTCACAGAAACCAGGAGGGGGGGTGACAGTTCCAAAGGAGATGTAAACACTCAATGTTACAAAGGTGGAAAAGGTATCTGTTCCTATTAATTTTGAAGTTACTCAGTATTTTCAAGGACTCAGTCCCACTGCTAGAATGACTTGGGATCCAGAATTTTAAGTATTTAAGGAAAAAAGGGCAGTGAAAGGCAACAGACCACACTCTACACTACACAGCAGTTGCCAGAGGGGAAAAAGGGCAATAAGTGGCTAAGTGAAGCAAGGCAAAGATATTTTTCAGTAAAAATGCAAAAGTGAAATATGTCGTGGCTCCGTTCCGACTTACCACTATCTTGTTCCCACTCCTTAGTTTATCTCTAATGAATTACAATGTCTATCTTTCAGTTGCCTCTTCTGTAACATAAAAAATAGAAATACCATGTTTGTAAGCATTCTTTGTATAAATACCTAGAATCGCAGAACAGAAATGTCAAATGACTACCGAGTTTTATCAAATAATACAAATGCTTCCCAAAGAAAACGTGTCAAGGGAAAAAGTTGTAAAATAAAATTGCAAAGCCAAACAAGATGTCCTCCTACTGTCTGTATACTTCAGATCAGAATTCAGACCCTGAAAAACACCTGCCCCTTCTGTACTCCCTGTCCGATGGTCATGCTTGCTTTTACTTTTGTCAGTGAAATGGTCACCACAGAACCTCCGGAAGCTGCCACCTCAATGTCCATTCCTCTGCACCCATGCCCTGTGACCCCCTCACTGCCGCCTTGTTACCGAGCCGGCTGCCCCCGTGCCCCCGCAACAGTACGCAGAGCCGCCTCCCTGGTCTGCTCAGCAGCACTGCCTCTGCAATTGTCCGTCTCACCTGTGTGTCATCCGCGTTTCCTTTTCTACTACAGCACTCCTATCAGCACGGGAATACCCTGTCGTTCCTCTCCTCTCTAAAACAACAAACCTTGACTCCTGATCTTTCCCAACTACCACTCCTTTGTGTATTTCCCTTTTCCGCAAGAACTGTACATACAGTCCATTACTCTACCGCTTCAACAAAACTGGGCACCAAGGTTACCGGTGAGCTCATGCTGTTAAATTCAATCCAAGCCTCAGGCCTTCACCAAATCTGACCTACATGCAATATTTGATGAAATAACTTAGGATTTAAAACTCAGTTTCTTCTTTAAAACACAAAAAGAAAACAAAACAAAAAAAACAGGGTTGACCATAACAGTACCTAATGTACAGAACAGTAAAGATTCAGAAATAAACCACATAAAGAGTATCCATGTCACAGTTAAGAACTCAATAAATATTAGTTACTGGGGTGGTTAGTCAATCCTGTTACTCAGATTCTACTCAAATCTAAGAATAAGAGTCTACCCACATTCCAAAAACATAATTTTAAAAGACAGTATGACTCCAGAATGTAAGGTGCCTATGACCTCGACCTGTATTAGGCAAACATCCTATTCCCCATCATATAAAGAATCACTTCAACATCTCTGACTCAGCCTTAGTTGTTAATTCCTAAACAGCTACCACCAATCCCCATCTCTCTCCAAGTCCAGTTCTCATTTCTCATTCCTCCTCAAAAGGCTCGTCTAGGTATTTCATTATCTGCTCCAATTTTTTTCTCATTTTCTGTATCTCATTAACCACCAAACCTAGTCCACTCCACCTCAGTATCAAGGGAAGGGTTCAGTTCTCTTTCTACATCCCACTATACGTGGGCAGGACCTGGCAGTGGAGTTGGCACATTACAGGAGCCAGTATTGCAGCTCAAGCTCTCTAGCAAGCTTCCACTGGCTTCTCTTCCTGGTCTCTTGAAGCCAAGATCTTTATCGCAACTATACTTTGGCCTACAGAGCCAAAGATTATGTGTACTATCCAATGTGTATTTATAAAATATATGTTGGATACATCATTGATATAGTGACTTTCTCCCTAAGATAGCAAGGTAATTTTACAAAACAATCTCATTATGATACATACTTTGGGGGGGATGAGCTCACATAAAAGTAAACTTGAAAGACAACAGTAGTAGTAAATGACACAAAACTTGCTCTCTAACCTTCTAGTATCAGGAAAACAGCTGAATCTGGGCTTACATGGATGAGATGGTAGTTTACTCTCAGTATTGGACTTGGACCTTAATCATAGTAAATTGGGATTTAAATGACACAAATTACTTAATCTATATGAATAATCAAAGAAACAAGGCAGTAAGTTTAATATCAAGTCAGTAAGAATTTTCTCTTTATTGAAATTCCTTAGAACAAGTTTGATAAAAGTCAGTCTTCCCATTATTTGTACACAGAACTACATTACGCCATTTTCCTGGGTCTTGATGACATCACATTATCAGGTCTGTCAGGGTTTTAGTCTCTGTACAGAACAAACCAAATGACTAATTTCAGGCTGGTATATTCTATTTTCTACCACATGGGAAAATAAATTGGCAGAGCAATTATGGAAAATTCTATGAAGGTTCCTCAAAAAACTGAAAACAGAATAAATGATCCACCAATCTCACTTCCAAGCACATACCCAAAGGAAATGAAATCAGTCTGGTAAAGAGAAATCTGTACTTCAGTGTTAATTGTAGTATTACTCACATTAGCCAAGACATGGAAACAACCTGAACATCAACAACAGATGGATTAATAAAGGAAAAAATGCACACAAACACACACACACACACACACACACACACACACACACACATATACACAGTGGAATATTATTCAACCCTTAAAAGCAGGGAATCCTGCCACTTGTAATAACATGAGTAAATCTGGAAGACTCTGTGCTAAGTGAAATAAATAAGTTGCAGAAAAACGAACACTGCATAATCTCACATGTGGAATTTAAAATAAACTCACAGAAACAGAGAGGAGAATGGTGGTTACCAGGGACTGAAGGGAAAGGGAAATGGGTATCTTAGTTCCTTTTGTGCTGCTACAACAGGCTAGCTGATACTGGGTAACTTATCAAGATTGGAGATTTTATTTCTCATCATCCTGGAGGCTGGGATGTCTACAGTTGAGGGGCGCATCTGACAGGGGCCTTCAGGCTGCATCAACCTATGACAGGAGGTAGAAGAACAAGAGACAGGAGACATCATAGGGGGCCAACTTGCTTCTCCAAGCCCAGTTGTATAATAACAGCCCCAGCCCAGTCAGGCGGCCAAGCATGACCGCCCTGTCACATCGGGAAGGTCCAGCCTCTCACTATGGCTGCACTGGAGATGAAGTTTCCTATAAGTGAAGCTTTGCGAGACACACTCAAACCAGAGCAGGAGGTGACACAGGTCCCAGACTACAGAAGTTCAGGAGCCCAAGGAAAGTTCTCAACACCTAACACAGAAAAGATGACTACAACTAGCAATGCTGTGTTGTATACTTGAAGTCTGCTAAGAAGGTAGACCTTGGAGTGCTCACCACAAAAAAATGGCAAACTGTATGAGGTGACAGATATGGTAACTAGTTTGACGGCAGTGAATACTTCACAATTTACGTGCAAATAAAATCATTAAGTTTATTCCTTAAATATTTAAACTTTTCTTTCAGGTGTACTTCAATAAAGGGGAGGTACAGGGGCAATCACGTTTGTTTTTGAAGCTGAATAAAGAATAATTTCTTGAATATATACTAAGTCAAATACCATTCCAATATACAAAATCTTAGTTTCATGGCTCTGGTCTCAGTGCAAGGAAGTATCTCTTTAAAGGTAACACAGCTAATAAAACTACATATAAAACAATACAAAAATCATTTTATTAACACAAGCCTTTTAAAAATTTTTTTATTTTGACACAGCAACTCATTGAGTTACTAAGTTGTCTAGGCTGGGCTCAAACTATGATCCTCCTGCCTCAGCCTCTCGTAGTCCTGAGATTACAGGGATCAGCCACCATACCTAAACACACGAAATCTTTTAATTTAGGACATTTCTAATAGTGCTACTAGTAATCTGCCATCATGATCCTACACTACAGTCAATTTCCTTATATTCAAGGAAAAAAGTTAATTTAAAAGACTATTTTGATTTATCCAAGCAGCTGCTGGTAATCATAATTAAATTCAACAGATCCATAATATACATGGCATAATTTCAAACAGTGCAGCAAAACCACCGGTGGGAAACCACAGTATGCAAACACTGTTGGCATGCAGCGATGGGGATGGGGAAGTCTGTGTTGGAAGTCCATGGAGTAGAAAGGATAGAACCAAAACGAAGCCACCAAATTAGTGGCTAACATCAAACATGCCAGCAATATCCCTGAAATTCGTTGTACAAAAAAAGAATTACACTAAACTACATTTTCCTATTGCCTGGTATCATAATTTCAGTGTGGTACTCCCACAGATAAATCTTTTAAATTATGCTCAGAATATGAATATTTATTTTATTATTTTAAAATTCTTTATTCTCCTACCACTACCAGCAAGACTTTAACTCACAGATAGCTGGACACATAGATGTATATCAAAATATACCCTCAGAATCCACTCAGTGTGTGTGCTTAAGTAATAGACTGAATACAAGAAAAAGTGGAGGAGAACTAGGTTCAAATTCTGGCTCAGTCACTTTCCTGTTCAGGTGACCCTAAAACTCACAAACTCACTGAGCTTCAGTTTTCTGAGCTGTAAGTCAGGCTCACAGTAATGAATTGGCCAGTATAACAAATGGCAGGAATTCACGGAGTAGTGGCAGGTCTAAACAAGACAACGCCTATACACGTGCAGTAAATAACCAGCAATTACCAGCTCTGAGCCTTTCCCTAGAAGTGATCCACAACCTCGTGAGACCTGGGCATTTAAGAAGCCATTTTCTCTCTGCTTGAGTTACTCAAAACATTTCAGAAAACTAAGAATTTACACAGAATTTTCAGGGATAAAATAAAATTTCTTGAAAATTTTCAAAAATAAATAGTTTCTTAAAATCTGTTATTTTGAGAAACCAAAGATGATATTCAAAATGGGAAAGCAGGGCCCGCCTCTCCAGGACCTGGAGCCGACACCCGGGAAACAACGATGACGAAGAGAAGGCAGAGCTCCGGGAAGCAAGAACGAGCTGAGAGAAAAATCAGACCGCGGAGAGGCTGGAGAGACGGAACGCAACACAGAGAAAGGGGTGAAGCTGTCCGGAAAGCCAAGCCCAGCTCCCAGGGAGGAGGCCCTGTCTCTGCTAACCGAGGTAAGGAGAGGCTCAGCCGCTGCAGGAAAAAATGAGACCAGGCTGACAGCACTAGCCCCAGGAAAAGCCCATAGTGTGCAAACCACAAAAACAGAGTGAAGTATTAGTCCAAAAGTGACTGTTTCGGGCACAGCAGGATAGAGGTGGAGGAGAAACTCACGGCAATGCCCGCCACATCTGAGTGTGTTTAATAAGGAGTCATTTGGGGAGAGGGCTAATCGCTTAAGACTGAGCTACAGAGCAACCACACCTCAGGGATTCTGGGGTCATCCTTCCGTAGTAACTGAGTGGGAAATGTGCACAAGACTGCAGAGCTGCAGGGAGGGTGCACGCTGAGAAGTCTGAGCTCAGGCTGGGAAGGATAAGAGGTCCTGCCCTCCGGTTCATAACGCTAAGTCAGCTGTGTGTGGTTTCAGAGGGGCCTCAGTCTGACAGCGCTGCCATTAAAACAGCGGATTACTTGATCTCCACGCCCACCCTAGTGTCTACATCCAACACCGTCCAGTAGTTTTAAAATTGTTTCCCCGTTTGCCAATGTGATCAGAGATATGCCTTAGCCTGGACAGTTGCCACAACCCGACGTACACAGATACAGGGAGCTCGGGAGCAGGAGGGCACCACACAAACCCACAGCCCATAAAACTAGGAGGAGAACGCTGTGATTTGGGGCACTCGGGAATACAGAAACAGAGCGGCTGGAGCGAACACAGCCACAGAGCAGGCACCACTGACCAACCGACCGCACCCACTATGAAAAGAGGGGCAGGATTCAGCATTCACAGACAAAAATGTGAGTGTGAAAACAAAATGTCTCACTGGCTACTCCCCTTCATCTTTACTAGTATTATTACCAGGTTTTATTATTCTTTACACATTTAGTTGATGCTAGGCTATTATTATAGAATGTTTTTCTATTGTTAATGGTGGTAGAGTCAGTCCGTTTCCTAGATATTCACTGTTTGTTAATATTTGGTTTGCCTTTGTGTCTATATAATTATCTACCTCTTTTTAAGGATTAAGGCTGGTATAGCAATAGTTTTATTGTTCCCTTTGATATGTCACTATCCAGTTTATCTTTGACAATATTATTGTTGCTGATTTTGTTGCTATAATTTGTTGCTATTAAATGGATTTTATTGTATAACAACATCTGGTTTTTCTTTGTGCCATCAACAATACTGCAGTTCATTTCGGACAACTGTGCTAGACCAATTACATGCATGCTCCTCTACCCAAATTAACGGAAGTGGTCAGATCTGTGACACAGGTTTACAGTTAGTCAAGCCCAGAGCACATCACTGGAAAGAAGACAGTAAACTAAAGAGATATCCACAATAACAACAAAGTCTACTATAATCAACCTGTAACTCTCAGCATACATGAAAAAAACAATAGAAACATGACAAAACAAGCTAACAAAATGCCTCCAAGAATTTTCAGCTTCCACAATGCTGATCCATCAGGCACTAATGTGGAGAAAAATCAAAAAACAAACAACTGAATTATATGAAATGAGAAAAGAAAAGATCAAAACAGAGAACAGTAAGTCACTCGGTGAGCTCAAAGATGATATAACTAAAGAAATAACAGACTTATATTTTGATTTGTTGATGATTGCCATTCCTTTTGGAGTGAGATGGAATCTCAGTGTTGTTTCAATTTGTGTCTCTCTAACGGCCAGACACGTTGGCCTTTCTTTCATATATATGCTAGCCATTTGTGCTTGCTCCTCTGTAAAATGTTTGTTCATTACAACTGCCCATTTCTTGACTGGGCCTTTTATTTTGGGTGGTCTAATATTGTTCAGTTCTTTATATACTCTGTATACAATTAGTCCTCTGTCTGAGGAATAGCTAGCAAATTTTTTTTACCATTCTATAGGTTGTCTCTTGACTTTGCTAACTGATTCTTTTGCTGTACAGAGGCTTTTTATTTTGACGTAACACCATTTGTTGATTCTTTCTGTTACTTCTTGTGCGATTGTGTTTCTGTTTATAAAACCCTTTCTACACCTATGACTGCAAGTGTCTTACCTATTTTATCTTCCATTAGGTTTAATGTTTCTGTTTTAATGTTTAGACTTTGATCTACTTTGATTTTAATTTAGCATATGGTGAGAGATCCTGGTCTAGTTTCAATCTTCTGCAAAGCTATACAATTTTCCCAGTACTACTTACTGAATGGGCTATCATTTCCCGCAATGTATGATTTTGGGCCCTTTGTCAAAGATCAAAGCTGAATGCTTCTGTATCCTCTATTCTGCTCTAATGATTCATGACTCTTTTTGTTCCAGTACAACATTTTCATCATTATACTTTTGTAATATAACTTGAAGTCAGGTATTACTATACCTCCTTGCTTTGCTCTTGTGACCCAAACTGATTTTGCTATTCTGGGTCTCTTCTGGTTCCATGTGAACTTTAGGATTTTTTTTTCTAAATTTGTAAAATTGGTATTTTGATGGCATGTGGTGAAAAACTAACCCTCCTACATTGTTGGTGGGAATGTAAACTAGTACAACCATTATGGAAATTTCTTAAAGAACTAAAATTAGAAATTCCATATGACCCAGCTATCTCCCTCTAGGTATCTTCCCAAAAAGCTTAAGATATACTACAGTAACACATGCATACCAATGTTTATAGCAGCACAATTCAAGATATCTAAACCCTAGAAGTAGCTTGTATACCCACCAACAACTGATTGGATGAAGAAAATGTGGTATTGAGACTTCCAGGAATATGGTGACCAGGTAAGCAGCAGAGAAAGATCCTCCCAGAAGATCACCCCTCAGACACTGGAATACAGCAACATGAGAAAGACAGGAAGGAGAGAAATGGGTCCCTTGGACCCAACAAGGATCTGAAATGAGAATTGAAGCCCTCAGAAAGAGCAAACAAGACCTCTCCTGGAGGAAAGGCTCGGAGGGCTGCCATGGTGCAACTGGGGGAAGAAGAGGCAGAGAAAGAGGGAGTCACCACTCCAAACACACCCTCGGCCCACTCCCTCATTCCAGCACTCGCAGTTTCAGGTTCGGAGGCTGTGCTCGTGGGGGCCTCCCAACTAGTCCGGGGGGAGAGGAGAGTTCCGAGAGCTAGTCCAGGACTGGAGCGGAGAGGGCACAGCCCGGAAAAGAGGTAGTGACAGTCAGGAGGTGTTGTCAAACCCAGTGTGAGGATGAGAAGTTACAAGAGTCACTAAAACAGAATCGCCACTCCGCAGTAACCTTTCTAATCAGCGCCCAGAGGCAAGGCAGAGTCAAAGCAACCAGTACACAGCCCACCACACCCAGCTCTACACCTGCCCCGAGGCTCTGGCCTCCTGCCTCTCCACTGTGTGAGCAACTACCAGCAGAGAGCAGCACAGAGCAGCGGCAGTGACCACAGGGCCACAGCAATTCCCAGGGATCCAGCCAAAGAACAAACGGGAACTGGAGCACAACAGTAAGAGAGAGCTGAAGATGGAGGTGTATCACGTGGCCCCACACCCTTCTCACTCCAACACCAAGCAGGAAGCACGAGCTGAGGTACTGGGCTTCACTCTCACCCTGAACTCCCTCTCTGAGCACCTTGAGTCTTAGTGGACTGAGCACTCAACATGTGTTCCTGACAGCAACAGGCTGAGTCTATGGGCTTCAGGACTCACCCTAAACTACTGAGTCTATGGGCTTCAGGACTCACCCTAAACTATGAGCACCAAGAGGGACTTCATACTGCTTGCATATATGAACCTTGTATGAATCCATAGCAACAAATTACACAAAAAGTCCTGGAGTCCAAGAGACAACAACATACTCTACAGAGCAGATCGGAGAAAATCCTCTAATTCTTTCCTAGAACTAGTAACTAAACTTAGTACATACCCTGGACTACCACAGTGAGCACAAGTGGAGGAGACCTCAGGCCACTTGTGTCCAGCATCGTAAGTGCACCCAGTGCCCAGCTGCAAGGGGCAGGGAGCAGCAACACTGGAGATCCAGAGGTGGGAGGAGGCAAAGACCTGGAACTAGGGTGCAGATCCGGTTCTCTAGCTGGGTGGGGACAGCCTCCAAAGAGTCATAGGAGGCCTGATGGGAGACACTAGTGGCCTATAAGGGGAGCCCAGGGGCTTTGATGGGGAGCTCAGCAGCCTGAGGGGGGCGGGGGCTCCCTCCAGGTGTATGAGTACATTTAAGACCTGGACCGGGCCTCTGGCAGCACGGCGATAGGGCAGAGCCTGGCAGTCCTCGGGGGTGATCCGGTGGACTTGACCGGGCCCCAGACGCACCTTGCTGGGGTGGAGCCCAGCAGTCTGCAGGGGCGACCCTGAGGACTCGACTGGGCCTCTGGACATGCTGTATCAAGGTGGAGCCTGGCGGTTCGCTGGGTAACCCCACCTACTTGACCAGACCTGTAATGGCCTTGAGGGCTTGTCAATGGGGGTTTGACCATAGTGAACCTGGTTCCCTGCCTATCTACCGTCTTTGAGGATGGTGCTTTTCCACCTCCTGCCACAGCAATTTGTGTACACCCATGTTTGTCACAGCATAATTTGAAGCAGCCACGTCTCTTGCCAATGTGAGAGCCTGAGGGAGTAAAAAAACCCAAAAGTACAGTTATTACCAGAGGGAAGATGACTGGGTGATAGAACAATGGAGATGAGTGTGGAAAAAACTGATTAATCAAACGAGCCATCATCTGTATAACTGAATAACAAATGTGAAGATAACATTATGTAATACAGCATCCAGTGCTAATTCCCTACTATCTTCTCTACAATTTTGTATTTCCTGTATT
This sequence comes from Dinomys branickii, assembly GCA_004027595.1. Lineage (NCBI taxonomy): Eukaryota > Metazoa > Chordata > Mammalia > Rodentia > Dinomyidae > Dinomys > Dinomys branickii. Next base: position 279 of record PVLD010005041.1, on the reverse strand, counting down.
GTTTTTGTGTTATCTGCTTTATATGTCTCCATTCTTTTGTCTTTAAAAAAAGAAAAACACTTTTCAACAAATCAAGAACCATTTACTCAAGAAAGTATACTGAGCCTTAATAAAAACATGCCTATGGGAAGAAAAAAAAATGTATCTACATAACATGGAATACTACTCAGCTATAAAGAAGGACAAGTGTGAGATGTCTGTAAGTAAATGGACGCACCTAAGAAAACACAAGGTTCAGTGAAATAAACCAGACACGCCACCTTCAATACTATATTGTAT